>WURT03668101.1:0-17599 GCA_009936505.3 Holothuria glaberrima | reverse complement strand
TTAATTCTTCTAAAATTCTGAAGGAAAACTTTCGTCAAATTATGGGAAATTTTACTGGAGAGAACAACAGTGAATATATCATTTTATGTGCCTGTTACATTATACAGTACATCAGTCTCTTTCTGAAACCATGTACATATTGCTTCAGGCTAAATTTCTTCTTTATTAACATTAAAAACATGGTGTCCATGTTGCGGCAGTATTTTTGCTATATATCATTTAATCTCTAGTGTACTCTAAAAGATATTATTGACTTTTTGCTTTGATGTTGTTGTTTAGATTGGTAGTTTACATTTAAGCTAATTATAAGATCCATGAGGAGAACCAAAGATTTTTGAAGAGCAATAATTGTCATAATTACTGATATGGTGTGTTGTATCAGTACAGAATGTTGGTCAAAATGTACGTTTGAAGGATATATAAATATAGATCTTAGGTTCTACCATACTTGACTCATTACATTATAAGCAGAGATTTGGCATTTGAAAGGGTAATATTCACGATGAGGTTTTCCCAAGGAGCAACATTTGTATGATTCCAAGACACGGTGTCCATGTTGCATCGGTATTTAAGGGATGCAGGCAATGTTCAAGTGATATTTTTGTACCAAGAGCTCAAATGATCACTTTAAAAGAGTAATACCTGTCATTTTCCTTCCATCTGGTGGTGTATAAAAGTTACACCAAAGCAGTAATAACTAAAACAGATGCACCAAGGAAGTTTCTAAAGGAATTTATGAAAATGCACCACATTTGTCTTTGCACATCAAATTTTCATAACAAATTTCCATTATAAGTTCACATGCAGCACATCTTGTACTACTGTATCTGGACATGTAAATAGTATTATACTAAAATAATTCTAGCACTTTTGAAGTAAAGATGAATGGATTTTACTGTTTGAAGGTGAGATTTAAGTTTAAATTACCAAGTCATAAATCGGAAGTTTCAAATCCAAGATGTCTCAATATAATGCTTTCAAAATTTTTTTCTGAAGGAGATATGATCAAAAAACTATAATTTTATTTCATACCACGGTATGAGGAAACCATAGGAATACAGAGTGTAACAAATAACTCATTTTGAAAAAATAGCATTTATGTCACATATTGTGCCCCAACCTCATGGAATGATCCATACAGTACATGGCCACATAGGGTATTTAAAGGTCATTTTGGATCACAAGATTTCAGAATGGCTTTACCTTATTAACATATCTCAAGTAGGATAGTTGTGAGGGATCTCATGCTTGTCATGTGGGTGGTTCATGTTTGTTACAAAATATCATATATGGCAAGGAATCTCTAAGCCTTTTGGCTTTCTGGTTTATTCCTTGTCGAAGGCAGAAGGAATCTATGCAATGGTGATGTCGTGTGTGTGTCTGCGTGTGTGTGTGTGGATCCAACATTTCAGACAAGGTGAGGACATTTTCTATTCAAGATGAGGTCCTCAGATGTCAGATCAATAGATTTCAGGGGTCCTCAGGTGTCAGAACAATAGAAAGTCTATTGTTAAGGTTAGGGTTAAGGAAGCAAACACAAAGGAAAGAACAATGAGGTCCTCTCCTTGATAGGAAAAAAAACCTGTATGTGCGTGTGTGTGTAAGTGTGTGCATGTGACGCCTCTTGTAAACACGATATCTCAAGTTAGCAATGACCAACACTTCATATTTATGTAGATTTGTCATGTTGAGAGGAAGAGCCCTATTGTTTTTGGTTGAGGTCAAAGGTCATTTGAGGTCACCAGAGTTCAAAAGCCAAAAACTATGTTAACACAATTGCTGGTGTTAGCAATGACTGACACTTTTCATATTTAGTATATAGATTTGTCATGTTGAGAGAAAGAGCCCTATTGTTTTTGGTGGAGGTCAAAAGTCATTTGAAGTCACCAGAGGTTAGAAACTGAAAACCTTGTAAACACAACGTATTTCAAGGTAGCAATGACTGGTATTTTCATTTTGTCATGTTGAGAGGAAGAACCCTATTGTTTTTGGTGGAGGTCAAAGGTCATTTGAGGTCACCAGAGGTCAAAAACCAAAAACTTCGTAAACACAATATCTGGAGATAGCAATTACTGACACTTCATTTTTTGTATATACATTTGTCATGTTAAGAGGAGGAGCCCTATTGTTTTTGGTGGAGGTCCATGGTCATTTGAGGTCACTAGAGGTCAAAAACTGAAAACCTTGTTAACAATATCTCAGGGTAGCAATGACTGACACTTTTCATATTTGGTTTATAGATTCGTCATGTTGAGAGGAAGAACCCTATTGTTTTTTGAGGAGGTTAAAGGTCATTTGAGGTCACCAGAGGTCAAAAACCAAAAACTTCGTAAACACAATATCTGGAGATAGCAATTACTGACACTTCATTTTTTGTATATACATTTGTCATGTTAAGAGGAGGAGCCCTATTGTTTTTGGTGGAGGTCCATGGTCATTTGAGGTCACTAGAGGTCAAAAACTGAAAACCTTGTTAACAATATCTCAGGGTAGCAATGACTGACACGTTTCATATTTAGTATATAGATTTGTCATGTTGAGAGGAAGAACCCTATTATGTTTGGTGGAGCTCGAAGGTCATTTGAGGTCACCAGAGGTCAAAAACTGAAAACCTTGTAAACACAATATCTCAAGATAGCAATGAACAACACTTCATACTTGGTATGTAGATTTGTTATGTTGGGAGGGGAGAATCCTATTGTTTTTGGTAGAGATCAAAGGTCATTTGAGGTCACCAGAGGTCAAAAACTGTAAAACTTTTTAATACAATATCTCAAGATAGAAATTTTGCATAAATTTCATACTTGGTATGTACAAGGATGCACTATGGTGAGAAGTAGAACCCTATTATTTTTTGGTGGATGTCAAAGACCATCTGGGGCACTGGGGATCAAAATCTGAAAACCTTGTTCACATGATATCTTAAGGTATGAAGCTTGGATAGATTTCATTCGTGGTACATGGATGCTTGATGGTTTAATGGAGAACCTTTTTTGCTTTTGGGGAGTTCAAATGTCATCTGGGGTCAAAAGAAGTCAAAAAGCAAAATTTGCCCAGAATCTTCAAGAAAATCCCAACATTTTCTAAAGCAAGGTATCACGAGGCCTTTTGGCTTCTGGTTTGACTTGTGACTTGACCACTAGCATACGAGATGGGGGGCCACTGGGCCATGTCCCCCCTCACGGATGCCTTTTTTTTTTTTTTAGATCCTAACAATACGTAATTTTTTAACACAAATTTTACTTCAAAAGGTGGCATATGTGCAGCAGATTTTTTCAAAAATTTTCAAAGGGGAGGGGTTGTCTCCCTATGACCCCCTCACTGATGCCATTTTTTTTTAGTTCCTAAAATATGTAAAGTATGAAACACAAATTTTACTTTAAAGGTAGTGTATGTCACACCAGATTGCACCTAAGGACACCTAATTTTTAAAAAATTTTCAAAGAGGAGGGGGTACCACCTCCCCTTAAACCCCTCCCCCAGGCTGGAGATCACTGATGCCCGTTTTCTTTTAGTTCCTAAAAATGCGCAAATTTTGTAAGACAAATCTCACTTCAAAAAGGTAGCACATGTGGCACCAGATTGCATGTTAAGACACCAAATTTTTCAAAAATTTTAAAAAGAGGAGGGGTTCTCTCACCATCGACCTACTCCCTTAGGCCAATTTTATTTTAGTTCCTAAAAATATATCAATTTTCTAACACAAATTTTACTTCAAAAGGTAGCATATGTGGAACCAGATTGCATCTAAGGACACCTAATTTTTCAAAAATTTTTCAAAGGAGAGGGAACACCCCCTCCCCTTAGACCCCTCCCCCAGGTCAGCGATCACACAACATATTGCATGCCCCCCTTGAGAGAAATCCTGCATACGCCACTGGACTTGACTTCGACTTGAAGGGAACTTGACTTGTATTTGAAGAAAGAATGACTTGTGACTTGACTTGACTTACAGATATATGCTTGAATTGAACATATTTGCCTCGAGTTGTCGACATTGGAAATCATCATAATTTTTATTAAGCTTTATTAATTATTCATACTCTCATGCAAAATCTTTCCACTATTTATGCCAGAAATTGAAGATCTTCATCCTTTACAAAGCGTAGAATGTTGATTGCGCACATAAACTGTGCATGAACCTATGTGGGGCCCTGGGACAGTCATTTGGCTCTTTGAAAAAAGAACTGATTTGATAGATTGGGCTATGTGTAAACTTACCATTTAAGTGGCTGGGCACTTATATACAGACCATAACTGTTCAACAATTTAAGGCTTTAAGCCAGATGTATCATCTCATTGGTGAATCCGGGATTTGCCTGAGAAAAGATAGAGGGGGTTTGAAATTGTCAAGAGCTACTGATGCAGGGAAGTAGCCTGAGGGTGAAGTTTTATTTTTTTCAGAAAAAAATCAAGGTGCAACTTGGTGCATTTTAGCTGTGGGAATTAATTACTTTTTAGAACGGAACTGTAATAAAAGTACCAAAAATAACTGAAACTAAGCTGGACCTAGCCATAAGACATTTAGGGCGATTTTGTTTACAAAAAATGCCCAAATTTTCAGACCTTACTCAGATGTAATGTTGAGTAAAGTGATGCAAAATAAAGTGTGATGGTGGAGGGACTAAGATTTGTCGAGAAGGATGATAGCGTGGGTAAACTCTCGGACCAATTGGAATGAGAATTCAGGCATGGATCTAGGGTTTGGGCAAAGAGGGATACCTTTGTGACTCCAGTAAGCAACTTGGAGAACAGTACGTAAGGGGATCTTCATTGATGGTTGGCATGAAGCGCTTAAGAAAATTTTGGATGGAAACACCTCCTAGATCACCAGAATTGGCACTTTCCAGGCACTATTTGCATGAGTATGGAACTACATCACAGACTTGTATATTACTGCTTTTTCTTTGTGGTAGGCCGATTAGGGGTTCATGTATCCCTATGGTTGGGCCCCTAGCACTATTAACCCATGGAGCTGAGGGAGGAGCTTGCGAAAATTTTCTGTCTTATTGCTTGTTAATAAAAGACACGAGCTTCGTCAGGGAAGTTTATTCAAATTACAGTAGGGCTACAATTTTACGATTAGGATAATTCATGAAAAAAATCAAATATTAATTTTTTCTTCATTGTACAAACAACGTGTTTGAAAACATGAGACCACAGCATTCTAAATATAGCCAAGGTTTTCGCCATTTTCAACAATGTTCAGTAGCGACAGTCATTTGCGACCAGTAGAACCTGCTGGTGGAATTGCATGTGTTTTGCAAATACAATATTCTTGACTCTCAGGCACACCAAGTTCATTCTTTCCCCCTACAGAAGGGGGTTTACTCGACAGGATGTCTTCACACGAACAGGGTGCATAAATTTCCATCTACTAAGTTAGTGATACCTGGCTGGAATGAAAACAGAAATTCGGCCAAATTCATTCATTTGTATGAAAATATCGATACTGTATCACCTTATCACCTTGATCACCTTATTTCTGGATGTAGCCCACAGGTTACCATTATTCAAGAATCCACTTGCATGCAAAACTGGTGCCATGAATTATAACACAGTGAATGTTCTCAACATGTCAGTGTCCTAGTCACAGAGGTGTTATACAGTTGATAAAAACTTACAGGTTGTAATATCACCATAAATGAGCATGGTCATACTTTCTAAACCTTTTGAGATTTTTTGAATGGATCACTTTTTGAGCATTTTGGGAACATTAGAGGAAATGCCCGTTAGCTAGATTTGAGAAAAACTCCAACCACAACTAATCCTCTGGGCAAATTAACTGTGTAGCTCAACTTCCTGGCACACATGAACTTCCTGAGAACCTGCATTGTTGAAAGTCACTCATGCATGACACACTCAAAAGGTGTGCTGGGCCTGAATGGGAGAACCTCAGTAACACTTGCAAGGAGGAAGCACGAGGAAACCACAAAGCAAACACATCAATAAGTTGACCTGATGCTTCTTCCCCGAGTTGCCATTGCCAGATAGGGTTAGTCAAGGAAATGGGAGATCCCTGTCATGAAAATAAACATGGTTTAGCAAGGAAGATGTTATTGATAAAAAGTCCGGAAGATCTGAAAAGTAAATTTATGTGTAGAAGTTTCTCATTTCTTGCCATTTTGGCCTGGTTGTTGAGAAAATTGTCATGGAAGACATATATCATTTGTAGTTTTCATATTTGTGGGCAGATATTTAAAGGTCCGTGGACATATAATAAATTCAGTTGTTCTACTCAACAAAGCTAGATTAAGATCCCCTGATCAAAAATCCGTTGGGATTTTTTTAATATCTGTTAGTTCTCAAGATATTTCTCTTCAAAGTTTGACCATTTGTGGAAATTGTTCATTTAGCTATGCAAAAATATGATGTGGACTGTGCACAGTGTCTATATTTCTTTTGTTATTCCTTTATAAATTATCTGTTAATTACTTAATGGCTAGTTTCTTGTTTGGTGTTTAATTTGGACATTTTCAAAGAAGTAAAAACCTACTTCCAAAATTAACCCCTCAGGACATCCTAAAATTACAGTTGTCCTTGAAATGAGGGCTAAACTAAGAAGGATAACATTCCTTCTAGTGGACAGGTTCCTCTCTGTACGTCACAAATTTGCATAAGAAGCTCATGTTTATTCATGATGTAGGTGAAAACAGTAATTGTCTTGTAAAATGATCAATATTTGACCAATGTTTATGGGAATTGCGGCTATTTTTATGATTTTTAATGCTCATTACACCAAATAGGCAAGCATCACATTTACATGTCTACAGACGGACCTTTAATAAAAAGGCTTATACTGTAATGAAATTTTAATGAAGTTACTGTTTATACTAAAGTAATGTTTATAAAGGTATGTACACTGTACATTGCCTTTTATTCATTTCACAAAAAGTCAAATCTCTGATGACTCAAAGTATTTCTTCTGCTAATTTTTGCTTGAAATGAGTCTATTTAGGGAAAAACAGTTCTAATAACATCCTTGTCAATTCTAAACCAGGCAATCTAACTCCAAGACTTCAAGATGGAAATTCAAAAGAAATGGATACCCTCATCCCCCATATGTAGGGTTGGTATCAGTAACTATAAATTTCCACATTACGTGAAATTGCCCTTACTCAAATCGCCTACCACTGTACAGTGCAAAACCCGACCTATGGTTGGAAAGTCGGGATTTTACTTGATGTTCGCACCTAAAGATTATAGCCTAAAATTTTGAAAAATCAATAAAAATATCATAAAACCTGATAAGCGTTCCAGTGGCTTTAATTTGTAGCTGCGAACATCAAGTAAACCCCTGACTTGTCGGCCAGAGGTCGGGTTTTGCACTGTTTAGTGGTAGGCGATTTGAGTAAGGGTGATATCACGTAATGCATGTAGACATATTTTCTTGCATTTTGTGCAAGTAAAGCAGTTTTTGAAAGCCTGTGGGACTAATGAAGCTTTTAGTGAACCCAATAAACAAATGAGTTATTGTACAGTAAACTTTGATCTCTACCACGGGTTTCATGTGCAGTTCCTCTGCTGAAATTTAAATAAGGCCCCTGCAGTGCGACAGGTTTCAAGTGCAGTAACTTTAGAAGGAACAGACAGGTTTTATTACCATTTTTTAATGGGTTCACACACCCATGGCAGGAGTGGTGGAAGGGGAATTGTAAATTCTGGTATGTCTGTCAGTAACATAAAAGTGGCACTGTCTGCAGGGACAGTAACATGGGGGTAGAAAAGCTGACCTGGCATCAGACCAAGATATATGTACTCCCTGGTCAGATCCATTGACCCATCTAGCGCTCTTGGCGTGGTCAATAGTATGGGAAGCAAATATTTGTTGAGTGAGGCCAAAGACCAGAGCTGCATTCATTTAGTTCTGGGTTGTTAAGGATAATTATTGCAGATTCTGTGCAACTTTTCTACATCATTATTTTGTATTTGATTCCTTGCCAAAGGCCGAAGGAATCTATGCGACGGTGATGTCGTGTGTATGTGTCTGTATGTGTGCACTCACAAACATGGCCTTAGCGAGTACCGTGACAGTCGGCTAGAGCTTCGCCCTCGCACGTCTTTCCCAGCTCACGCAGAGCTCGAAACTGGAGCAGCTACCTGAAAATTCGGCCACTGCACTGAGAAGTCACGCGCGGCTGCACGTGCCTGCCTTGCAGCGTGGCCCGCCCCCAAGCATGTAGCAAACCTCGAATACTTCGCGGGCAGCTTCGCTGCTTTGCATTTCCCTTGCATTCCCTACCGGGTCCTTACCTGGTACCCCGTAAGGCATTGAACGTGCGTATGTGTGTATGAGTGTGTGTGCGCACTCACAAACATGTCCTTAGCAGGTACCGAGACAGTTGGCTCAAGACTCCGCTCTTGCACGTCTTTCCTAGCTCAAACGCAGCTTGAAACTGGAGTAGCTACCCGAAAATTTGGCCACTTCAATGAGATGTCACGCACGGCTGCACGTGCCTGTCTGGAAGCGCAGCCCACCCTCAAGCACGTAGCTCGGCTCGCCTACTTTGCGGGCAGCTTCGCTGCTGTGTATTTCCTTGCATTACCTATTGGGTCCTTTCCTAGTAGGCTACCCGGCAATGAATTGAATGTGGGTACAGTATGTGTGTATGCGTGTGTGTGTGCGTATGTGACGCTTTGCTTGTAAACACGATATCTCAAGAAGGAAAACTCCGAGGGATCTCATACTTGGCATGTAGATTGCCCATATTGAGTACTTTAGTGATCCCTATTGTTTTTGGTGGAGGTCCAAGGTCATTTGAGGTCACTAGAGGTCAAAAGGTCAGATCCTTTTGAACACGATATCTCAAGAAGGGTAACTCCGAGAGATCTCAAACTTGGTATGTGGATTGGCCATATTGAGTAGATGATCTCTATTTTTACTTTGGAGGTCCAAATTCATTGGGGGTTACCAGAGGTCAAAAGGTCAAAGCCTTGTAAGCTTTATCTCAAGAAGGGAAACTCGGAGACATCTCATACTTAGTATGTGGGTTGGCCATATTAAGTAGATGATCCTTATTGTTTTTTGTGGAGGTCCAAGGTCATTTGGGGTCACCAGAGGTCAAAAGGTCAGTTTCTTGTAAACAATATCTCAAGGAGGGTAACTCTAAGAGATCTCAAACTTGGTATGTAGATTGACCATATTGAGTAGATGATCCCTATAGTTTTTGGTGGAAGTCAAAGGTCATTGGGGATCACCAGAGGTTAAAAGGTTAAAACATTGTAAACATGATATCTCAAGAAGGGAAACTCTGAGAGATCTCATACTTAGTATGTGGGTTGGCCATATCAAGTAAATGATCCCTATTGTTTTTGGTGGAGGTCCAAAGTCATTTGGGGTCACCAGAGGTCAAAAGGTCAAATCCTTTATACACGATATCTCAAGAAGTGTAGCTCTGAGAGATCCCAAACTTAGTATGTGGATTGGCCATATTCAGTAGATGATCCCTATTGTTTTTGGTGGAGGTCCAAGGTCATTTGGGGTCACCAGAGGTCAAAAAGTCAAATTCTTTCAAACACAATAGCCCAAGAAGGGTAACTCCAAGAGATCTCAAACTTGCTACGTGGATTGGCTGATTGGCCATATTCAGTAGATGATCCTTATTGTTTTTGGTGGAGGTCCAAGGTCATCAGAGGTCAAAAGGTCAAAGCATTGTAAACATGATATCTTAGGGAGAGTAACTCTGAGGGGCTTCATATTTGGTATGTGGATTGGCCATATTGAGTAGATGTTGCCTGTAGTTTTTGGCAGAGGTCAAAGGTCATTTGGAGTCACCAGAGGTCAAAAGGTCAAATCCTTTTAAGTATGATATTTCAAGAAGGGTAACTCTGAGGTACGTAATACTTGGTATGTGGGTTGGCCATATTAAGTAGATGATCCCTGTTGTTTTTTGTGGAGGTCAAAGGTCATTTGGGGTCACCAGAGGCCAAATGGTCAAAACCTTGTAAAAACTATCTCAAGAAGGATAACTGTTAGGGATTCCACTCATGACATTTGGGTTGATCATGAGGAGATATTTTTTGGGGGTTTTGGTGAAGGTCAAAGGTCATTTGGGGTCACAAGAGGTTACAAGATCAAAAGCTTTAAACACAGTATCTCAAGAAGTGTATTATTGTGACAGATCTCATACTTTGTGTGTGGATTGCTAATAATGAGGAGAAGAGCCCTATCATTTTTGTGGCGGTCAAAGCTATCTATAAAAGTAGGATAACTGTGAGGGATCTCATGCTTGTCATGTGGGTGATTCATTTTTGTTTCAATATATCATATGGCAAGGAATCACTAACCCTTTTGGCTTTCTGGTTTAAATAACAAAAAATATTTTTAAAATTCATTAATTTCACTTAGCTCATTTTATAATCCTACTTTTTTTCTTTGTTTAATTTTGTGGTTAATACTACGTTTTCACTATTAAAACACTGCAATGACACTCACTTCCTCCAGCAATTCTTTTTAGACAGCAGCCTCAAAATTTTGTAGTAACGTTGCAGCAGGGAGTTGGTATTTGACACATCATCAAAACCATGTCGGTTGTGTCTCTTTTCATGGTTGTGTATTATCTTGAAGTATGTGGTAATTACATACATTACCATCAAAAAAATCATCATTGGCTATAGTAAGCACCCATTTTTGGAGTCTGTCATGCAGGAACATAATGCAACAAGACGTAGTGTCTGCTGTAGTTGTTGCAGTACTGAACAGTTCCACAACTATGATTTCTTCATTTTCCATCTGGTCATGATCCATCAGAATGATTGACATGTGTAGTCCTAGTAGGAAGCTGTAGGTACAGTACTCATTGTGGTGATGTGGACTCTCCTGCAAGGGGAGGAACAGTCCTGCTCTGGTTTGGCCATGCCATTAGTGAGTAGTGCGTACTCACATAATTTTTCCCGTATTGCAACCAGAAATAACTACAAGTATTATAAAACTCTTTCCGTGTTTTAACATGGACAGGAGGCTGGAGCTTGAAAGTCTCATTTCGAGTTTGGATGTAAGATGGATAACTGGCCTAGTTCTGTGGTCACATAATGATTGCCGTGTTGTGCATACGATCTAATACACAACTCTACTTAAACATCATCCGGAATTTTATGTAAGAGGTTACTTTACCAAACATATTCAGAAACATGAAGGAGCTTGAGCCAGGGGACAGGATGCTGCAGAGTTCAGAAAAAATGTTTCTTGGCCAAATTGTTGAGCCAAATTTGGCACATTTCTTGGGTACCACGAGTTTTCCTCTGGTAAAAAGGGCTCAACCTCTCAAAATGTGAAATATTGTTCAATACCCATGGTGAATACCGATAATCATTCCAATACTAATTCTGACCCAGTTAAGTATGTGCTATAAAATCAAAAACTTCCTACTGCAAAATACATGCATGCTAGGAAAGGCCCTCAGCTACTTTTAAGATATCTTTCCCGTCATAGCAGTTGTATGGCGGGTATCTTGGATTAAGACAAGTTCAATAGAGTATTGCGTGTGTGCATTCACCCATGAAGCCACTCAGAAAATGTCTAGTGACCAGCACAATGGAAGCAGTGTGACAGCATTCTTCAGTGAAGCTGAACACAATAACCACTGTGGCTGTCATCATTTCCTTTTTTTCTGCTTGGGTGATTCAACTTTTTTCAGTTGAGCTAAGGGCACCTTCCTCTCATGTGTGTACATGTAGAAAATTATCTGCCAGAATACCTCTTTACATACACTTCTTTCTAGATAGATGGTAGTTGATCTATTTTGTTAACTGTGTCACCAGTGACAGAACATCCATATTGTCAGGGGCTGGGCATTACCCCCCATGGACCCAAACTGCCTGTCAGCGCCCTTTTTGATTCCTTGCTGAAGGCAGGCAAGGAATCTACAGTATGTAATGGTGATGGCATGTGTGTGTGTGTGTATGCGTGCATGTGTGTATGTGACGCTAAGCTCATAAACTTGATATCTCAAGATAGCAATGACCGACACTTTTCATATTTGGTTGTAGATTTGTCATGTTGAGAGGAAGAAAGCTATTGTTTTTGGTGGAGGTCAAAGTTCATTGGAGGTCACCAGAGGTCAAAAGCCGAAAACCCTTGTAAACATGATATCTCGAGATAGGAATGACCTACACTTTTTCATATTGGGTATATAGATTTGTCATTTTGAGAGGAAGAAACCAATTGTTTTTGGGTGAAGGTCAGAGTTCATTTAAGGTCACCAGATGTCAAAAACCTTTTAAACATGATATCTTGAGATAGGATCCTGACCAACACTTTCATATTTGGTATATAGATTTGTCATGTTAAGAAGAAGAACTCTATAGTTTTTGGTGGAAGTCAAAGGTCATTTGAGATCACCGGATGTTAAACTGCGGAAAACCTTGCAAATGGCTTGTAAACACTAGATCTCGAGGAAGCAGTGACTGACACTTTATATGTTTGGGATATAGATTTTCTATGTTGAGAGGGAGAACCCTATTGTTTTTGGTGGAGGTCAAAGGTCATTTTAGGGCACTAGAGTTCAAAAGCCAAAATTTTGTTAAACACGATATCTCAAGGTAGGAAGCTTGGTTAGATATCATTTGTATATGTGGATGCATTAGGGGAGAAGATGAACCCTATTGTGTCTAATGGAGGTCACAGGTCATTTGGGTTCATGGGGAGTACTCAAACACTGGAAACCTTGTTAACAAGGTATCTCAAGGTAGGAAGCTTGGATAGATTTCATAATTGGTATGTGCATGCTTTAATGTGAGAAGAAGAACCGTGTCATCTTTAGTTGATGTCAAAGGTCATCTGCCCAGTCACCCTGGGTCAAAGTGTGAGAACCTTCTTAACTCGATTTCTCAATGTAGCAAGCTTAGATAGATTTCATACATGGTACATATTGATGCTTTATGGTTGGAGGAAGAACCTTTTTGTTTTGGGGAGGGTCATAGGTTATCTGGGATCATTAGCAAAATTTCCTAAGAATTCTTAAGAAAATCCCAACTATGGTAAGGAATTACTAAGCCTTTGGGCTTTCTGGGTAGGTTTTTACCATATTGGCAGGGTATCTTTGTACATGTACCTAGTTCAAAGCACCCTTTCAGGCCATATTCTTGCCCCTCTGACCAAATCCCTTAGCTCTGCCACTGTGTGCCAAAAGCCTACTTGGAGATTTCCAAACAGAATTTAGGTTTTAAATCAGGCCTAAAACTTCACTACAGACCTCGTAGTTTGTGGCATTAATTCTCAGCAACCTCATGAAATTTCCAGATACACTTGAAAAGTACAAATACTTTTTTCAAGGGTTCATATTAAATTTGAAATACTGTAATACTAGTTTACAGGCCTAAAGGTATGCTCCTGTGTGACCATTTCATTCATATGCAAGTACAGTATACAACATGCTACGCAGTTTGTCAGTGCACTTTATCATAGTTGCTGGAAAGTTTCCAACAGTTTTCAAATATTTGCCTTTCAACCACTGATAAGAAAACAGCTAAATTCATGTATGTTATAAATAAACATGGAAAAGGCGGCCCAGGACCAATAAATCTGTGCCATTTTTTAGACAGTTACTGAAAATACTTATATGAATGAATCCGCTTACCCCATTGTCTTGCTGTCTGTCATCTATGAATAAGCAGCTCCACCAATTTTTAGTCTGATTGCAGCAAAAAAACAATATATAGTGCTTCAGGGATACTGCCTGACGTAAACACCTTTGTTAATTGAGTTTTATGTGTATAGTACTCACAGTCTGTTGACTGCTGACAATAATTCTGAACTTTTATACGTTGCAGGTAGTGAAAATTGTAAAGTGTAAACAGTCAGTTGATATCCTATACTTTGAGGTGCCAATTGTAACAAGTTAAAAATAATGCATACTTGAAATAAACTAACTTGAAATAAACATTGTACCATTTTAAACTGCACAGAATTTATGCACATGTATATATATGTGCCATATCAATCCATTGACACAGTTATTTGAGCTTTTCTTGTACATGTTTTTGCACAAAAAGCGAGCTTTCTGGTAGCTATAATCAATTGCATAAGTTACATGCCCCTCCAAGTCTTTTCCGAATTCCTGACTCTTGTTTCTGGTCCATTTTTTGGCACATTTGAATCTTGGTGCTGGTTTCGACCTGTGCATATTTCAATTTCCAGTTGTAGTATGTAAATTAAAACAAGTCAAACAGCTCAGTCGAATATGAGAACTTGACATATGTAACACATATATAGTAAGAGATGATGAAATTGCAGTCTGGTGATGGTTTAATTATTTTTATCGTAGTGTGTTGCTTTTTTAGACAAACAAATGTTTTGTACAGGTCAACCGATTAAAGGCTTTTTGGATGGCAGGGATGATGGAATGAATGGAGTCATTAGTACAACCAATAATGAAAAGATGCATTTTAAAGAACATGTGTTTGAAGACTTTTTAAAAATATTTTACTTTTTTTTATCACAATTAAAATCCATTTGTTTTAATAACATTCCCAGAGTTCATTGTTTTCAGAATTCTGCAAGAATGTTTTGGTATTTGTTTAGTTTTCAGGGCCCAGTGATCTAGCTAGCTAATTTGGTCAATTTCCAATGAGACATTCTAAATGGATAGCCTCAGGATAGGTCTAGGGGGAGAGGGACACTCTCTCCCCTTTGGAATATTGTTCAATTTTAGTGGTGCTTAGATAGCAAGTGGTGAAAAATTTAACCCAATTTTACTGTGCAGATGAGGTGAGAAATACAATTTGTAATGACTATTTCTAATAAGTTGCAAGGTATTTCTTTGAAATAATCACCTTTACAGAAATTGCTCTACAGATTATTTGTGCAGCAATTGTTTGTATTTGTGTGACATTTGTCTCACAAATGCAAGAAGGCTCGTCACTCTCTGCTGGAGATACAACCAGTAAAGCATGGCTGAAGATTGTTGATGTTCTGAACTTTATCATTGAAGTCCACAGTTAAAACTTCTTTCAATGTTGCACACAAATCATAAAGGAAGAAATGCTGTCTAATTTTGTCTGTCACCTTGCCCCATTTATGACCCATTAATATTATATCAGCCAGTAATTAAACATGTTACATTCCATTCTATTGTGTAATGTTTGTACAGTAGAAACAGACCCCATCTGTGCTTTTCAGATAAAACAAAAGGCTATAGATTTTGCAAATTTACACTGTACTTGGGTGAGAATTATTCAGAAGCTATCATTCAATCCTAAATTTTGCAATATTTACTTTCTGGGGATTCCCAGGAAGTGGAATTATTGAAGCTTCAATAATGCATGTCACTGCATGTCATGTTGCAGTATTAGCTTCATAGCAGTGTAAACAAAACCTCATTGGCCAGTCCCAGAGATGTTGATTATATTGGCCCAGGGAGTTGTCAGGGCCTAATACTTTTATGGTTTTTTGGAACGTACACCTGTAGGGACATTTTTTAATGACTTATATTGGAAGTGATTGAGATTTATGACCATAGTGGTAAGGTTGCTACGGAACAGGTAGTAAATCATAAAGGACAGTTATATCACATAAGGACAGTTTTTTGGAAGGGTTATTTTTCTGAAGTTATTTGGAATATAACATTAGGACCTCTTTTGGAAGGTTTGTTATTCCAAAAGGTGAACAAGGGTTGTTATTCTGAAGGTTCATTATTTCAAATAAAGATTAAGGTATTCTGAATTAAATATGTGGGTCGCTGTTCCAAAGGGCGGTTATTCTGAAACAAGAATGGGGCTTAGGACACCCTCTGATATGAAGTTAGATAAGTGCAATTATTGTTACGCCACCAAGCAATATTTAGGGCATAATGGAATGTTTTCAGAGGTAAATGATCACATGTTGAATTCAATTTAGTGGGTCCCTTATTAGTTACGATGCTGCAGGCCACATTGTAACCATTGCAATCAACTTGGTGTGTGTATGTACCAGTGCTTGTGTCCAGATGTTTGTGTGTATGTATGTGACACAAGTTTGGGTACGAGCAAATGCCTACAGTAGCAAGAAAGGTCTGTTGTGCTTGATATTTGGCACATATGGGCAAATACACAGTAAACCAACACGGTAGTATCACATAAGGGTTAATTTCCATTCTATGTTAGTTTCCTATGTTTTATTATGTTCAAGGCTAATCTTTAGATGTACAGAGCTAGTCTAAAAATTTTCAACTTGCTAGTGTACCTCAATATTGAAAAAAAATTCTACAGAGGTTCTATGGAAAATGTAATGGGCGAACATTGACATACATCAAGAAAAATAACGGGTGTAACACATTGACATACAAAATAGAAATTTTTCAGAAAGTTCATCATGACGATAAGTTTTTGGTATTTTCCTAGGATGATATGTAGCAGTGCTTCGTAACAAACCAAGCAGAAGCACCGTTTGATTAGTATGAAGCTCAGGAGACGGAAAATTGTAAATGTATGTCAATGTTACACCCGTGTGTTCGCCCGTTATAAAAAAATGACGAAAAATGCCGAAACTCAAAAAGTTTGCCATATATATGGACCTTGCCAATAACTTAGATTGTTGTGGCGTGATGGTTGAGAATAAACAAGGTAACATCAAAATATGATGTACATAGAACCCATGAAGCACATTTGAAATTATTTGACATACATTTATGTGATTCATATGTATGTCAAACAATCATAAATTTACCTACAGGCATTTAATCCTATGAACATCATTAATTGATGTTACCTTGTTTATTATCAATTATCACAGACAAATTATATGTATAGAGTAAGGACCATACATGGTAAACTTTTTTAATTTCAGCATTTTTTATAACGGGCGAACACAATTTCATAATGGGTGTAACATTTACATACATTTACAATTTATGGTCACCTGAGCTTAATATTGATCCAAAAAGTGCCCCCAATAGTTTGTTATTAAGTATGCACATGATAAACTTTCTGAAAAACAGCCATTTCCATTTTGTATGTCAATGTACACCCGTTATTTGTCTTGATGTATGTCAATGTTCACCTGTTATATTTTCTGTAGGACCTACATAGAAATATATTTTCAAAATTGAGGTAGCAAGTTGAAAATTTTTAGGCTATATCTCTGTACATCCAAGTAATAGCCCTGAACATAATAAAACATATGAAATTAATTAACAAAACAAACTATGCCTATATAATAATTCTGTGTTGGTTTACCGTGTATTTGCCCATATGTAGATTTGGGTGTGAAGTTGTGCCCTATGGTTTTTGGTGCCAATATCTTCCATAGTGATGAGTGGGCAGGGCTAAACTTAAACATAAAAGTCTTATTAAAATGTCAATATCTCTCTATCACAGTGGCTGATAAGCTTCACATTTGGTGTGAATAATCTAATAGGCAGAGGTAATAGTAGTTTGAGAACAGTATGTCATTTTTATTGGTTTCGATGAAAGAGAAACCTGTGCGGTCATGATGGCGTATGTGTGTATGTATTTGTGTATGTGTGTCGGTGTGTATGTGTGTTTGTGACGCTTAGCTTGTGTGCACGATATCTCAAGAAGGGAAACTCCGACAGTTCTCAAACGTTGTTCATAGATGCCCCATATTGAGAGGAAGGAGCCTATCGTTTTTGGTGGGGGTCAAAGGTCATCTGGGATCACAGGG
>WURT03668091.1:3093-17599 GCA_009936505.3 Holothuria glaberrima | reverse complement strand
TCATTTTGCTACGAAATAACTCAGGTTATTGGTATGGGAAGTATCCTAGCGGTATGTAGTGTACGTTAGGCTAAGGCAATGAAAGTGTTTGATATCGCATAGTCTGTCGTCTCTGGACTCAGAAAGGGGTAGTATCGCATTCCTAGATCGCATTTTTCATTAGTTTTGACATAGACATGTTTGAGTTAGAAGTTCAGATTTCACACTAATTGCAAGTATGGACCGTAAGAGCATTGTCCTGCTATTTCCTAGGTATTTTGACATGGATAAGGCCGTAGTGTTAACCATTCGGGTTGTTCGCTCAGTGAGTGTCGTAGCGTGAAAACACTGTTTGTCTACATGTGTGCGGTTTGATAAAGTGTGATCATGCGCAGTAGTGGTGAATAAGGGGAATTCCGCATTATGAGCAGGCTCGGTTGTTACAAATAAGGGGAATCCCCTCATTTTGCTGTAAACTTAATGAAATATATTGACCTGTACAGTGTCGCTACTCATAGAATTATATACAGTTAAGGTCTGTGGTGCACAGTTAATGTACAGTTCTGTTCATGGCTTCGTGCTCTTGGTGAGTTCTTAAAAGTGAGAAATAACATGTTACTGATACCAATTTCGTTAACCAATAGACAGTCACTCACTCTCTCCTCATTTTCAGGTGTGGTGGTGAACCTGTGGGTCAGGCGTAACACGTCTTAAAATATGTCTATGTTCATAAGAGGATATTCAGTGGTCTTTTGTTTTGTTAAGTGTACTTAATATCTGTTTAGATCTATTGTCATCTTCAATATTAGAGGGAAAGAAGAAATGTCAGAATAAGACTATTTCACTGTAGTTCTCATCCATTTGTACTCAAAACAAGTTCAATTTACACAGGGACTCGGTGACTCGGACTCGGACTCGGGCCTAAGGACTCGAACTCGGATGATTGTATGATTACTTGTGTATTGTAAATTTTCCTGCTTTTTGTATAAAACTGTAAATCTTTATTTGTATGTATTTAATTTTTCTTTTTATTTTTTATTGTATGTATGGTATTAAACAGTAACTAAACTGAAACTGAAATTGATCAAGCATAATCCAACCGAATTTCACATCAAAGAATTTTACGTAAGACACAGAATTTTAGGTTCGTATTTTGTAACTACTTTTCCGCCATGTTAAGCCCTCTAACAGATCACCTTGTTACTTAAAATAATTTGAAACATCATTTGACTCAAATTTAGAAGGATATTAAAACTAAAATTCAACTATCAATTGGACAAATTAGAACATGTCAATCTCGTACGGAGTCAATTTTGCCCATTAATATGCACATTTATACAGATGACTTCATTTCTTTTGTATTATTTTATTCTTATACCTTTCTTAACTTCATTATTTTGTTCAGGAAAAGAGATGGGGTATAATTTTTATATTTATTCTCAATATTTTTCACACTATTCTCTCTTCATGATAACCAATTTGTCATAACTGTAATTTATCTTCAATTATATATAACATGCTGTATCTGCCCCTGTCTTAGTACATACGGCGCTATTGAAATATCTCCTCTCTACAACTCCCCTGTGGACACGTTCCCGAGGGCAATTCCCATCTAGAACTTTATCCTCCGGGACAATTACCATTCATGATAATTACCGGTACCCCTCACACAACTTTCCCCACCATAATATTTGAAATTGTAATGGGTGGGAATTTTCCTGAAAGCAATTTTCCCGGCAGGTACTTGTCTGCGGGGCAAATTGCCCTTAGGTTAGTTGGGCGGTGCGAATTGTCCCGTTGCACGTGGGTATTTCCCCGGAGGAGGAATTATCCAGGAACCAAAACAACACAACTTACCCTTTGATAGACAACATTGACCAAACTGCACATGCCTTCAACAGAAGCAGTGAGTGAACATCCAAAGTCAGCTGAAAAGCACAAAGAGCCTATTGGACACACGCTCAAGGTATGAGAAGGTCAAAATGTCTGGAGAAGACACAAATCAGAGACAGGGCAGCATGGAAGGAAAAAATGCCCTTTATGCCTACATTCGAACCTCGATATATTATAGCCACAAAGGCATTCCTTTTCCGGAGGGGGGGGGGATTAGTTGCTATTATGTTTGAAAATGGGTCTTTTTTAACAAACTTTGGTAAAATTTCTACATTTTGAAGACAATTGTTCGCAATATCATGGAGAAATATATCATCAATCTTTTCACAATGTTTTAAGAAAGTGTAAAGCACTTTAGAAAGGTATTCTGAGGAAGTTAGGGGCATATCTTGCTAATGGAAATTTGATTGGTCTGTACCTGGAAGTTACTCAAAAATCTTCAAGACGAGAATGTAAACAAACATCATCCTAATTCTTGGGTAATTTTCTCCCAATAGATCACTCTTAAAGTAAAGCCATTTCAAAAATGTATTTCTGTTCTTTATTTTGGTACTACTTAAACCAGGTCAATATGGAGTACGAATAAAAACATACAAGCTTTTGAAGTAAGCTAGTATTTTTTGTCTGAAGTCAAGTCCTTTAACTGGTAAGGTTTTGCCATTGGTAGGTATGTTTGCTTCTCTTTTACTTTTGGTAACTGTAACATTTATTTATAGATGGCCTCATGGTGAGGTTTAAAGTTTATAGGAGCTAACGGTCATTAAATAATACTGCGTGGACGGAATTTAATGTCGACACAGTATTCGTGGAAGAAAAGAGAATTGAGAAATTTTTTAATAAAAATTTCCAAAAGAAAATATGTTAACTGCAATTCAAGTCTATTGGAAAAAATTATAAAGGAAGAATGAATAACAGGTAGCACACAATTTAAATTAAGCCTAACTTGCTATGGATTAAAAATCATTTGCTACGATTAATTAAGTATCATTTTTTGACGGTGTACTTAAAAATAAGCTAATTGCTTTTATATGTATTCTTTTATATGGCTTATCGTTCAACATTAAGCTACAGTGATATTTCATCAGTACCGGGTTTGCATTTTGACATTCATGTAATCCACATTTCCATTACTTAGGAAATTTCAAAATCAATCTTATCATGTAAATGGACAATGTTTCTTACAAAATTTAAATAAGGTACAATTAAGTTCTTTACAGTACAATTATAAGTTCTTCATTCCCATTTTACTTCTGTTTTGGGCTTTTTCGGCTTTCAAGAAGAAATGATAGTATAAACAGAACTACGAAATTGATGAATACAGCTTATCAGAAATGGTCTTTCTGGCAATTAATCTTCGGGCTAAGAAATGTCTTCTGGATAGCACTCTTCCTCAGACACCGCCCCCACCACTGGGCTGACTTTTTCCTGCGGACACGACTGGCAACTTGTTTGCCCTTCTTCTGGTTGAAAGGAACCTTCTTCACATGGTAGGCAGTAAGTTTCTGTTTGAAACGTTCCTGCGGCACACGGCACTGGAGAGAAAAAGAAGCATGTTTTAATGTAACTTATGTCCTCCAGACGTGAACGGTCTGTGTCTGAGTTTCCTTCTTGTTGAGGTTCTTGAATCTAGAACTAGTACGCCTCATCCTCCAACCTAACTCGACAGTCATTCTTGGCTTGTAGCCAGCCAAGGTGCTAAAAGGGGCAATATAGCTTTCAGGGCCAAATATCTGTAGAGGGCGATATTTACTACAATACTAATGATGTTATTTTTTGTAATAGTTAAAGGTAGGGCGAACATTTTTCTATCACAGGTGTGTGTGTGTGGGGGGGTCCCTGGTCCTTGGCTATTTGCTTGCCTACCATCTTTGTCTCAAAAAGAAATTGTCAATATCCCAGCTGGAAGATGAATTGAGTGGACTTGCGTCGGCAAATGACATACTCGATGATAGAGCATTATCTTAATATACCCTTCTGTTGTTGACAAGCAACTAAGAAAATCTTTCAACACTCACGGCACAAGGTACCGTTGTCTTGGCTAATGAAGCCTTCAGCGCAGATTACTTCCTGGATCTCCTCTTCATATTCAGCGTTGTACAAATTTCCTCCAGCAGAGATGAGATACGAACCGTCTTCAACCTTTTTTACTACACTTGTTGTCAACTTGCGTAGGTTGAAAAAGGCTTGCTGTGCACTCTCTTGCGTCATAACTGTATTTCAGACAAGAATTGCATACCATGCATGACAAAGTCCAATCATGATTTAGTACTTTGTGCCTATTTTGAAACTAATATAAAGTGATTCAGAAGAGAACTTTGTCTAATATGCCAGGCGTATGCCATAGAAAATTTGATAACTTGAAACTAAAAGACTAAGGAAGAATGTCACCAAACACACATTTAAGGGCTAAACTAAGTGTGACACCAATATCCTTGTCCTGTAAGATTTTTTAAACTACACATACATCTTTTACGTTCCCGTTTGAATAAGGAGCCAACTTCTTTAAAAATTTACATGACTCGCATTCTCAAACGTAAAATTCTAGTATATATCTACAGACGTCGGTGCACCATTTTACTTTTCCTAGAATTACTTTTGAAATACCCAATATCTCAAAAAATACACGCGTGACCGCTCTACTCTCCCAGATATGAGCGCTGAGTTTTTCATGTAAAAGACAAATGCAAAATGCAGCTACTCGAAAAACTTTTAGAAAGACTTACTATCGTCGTTGCTTGTAAAGTTATCTCCAGAAACATTAACAGCTTGGAAAAAAGTCATTGACACTGTCACATTATCGGTACTCCTTTTGTTTCTCCTCAATTCTAATTGTCTTCTAGTAACGTGTGGAACACATCCACTTGTGCTTAAGTCAACCAACTGGCACTCTTTTCTTTGGACACACCCTTCTTGTTGACTAACGGCAGTAGCTGTCTGAGCGATGTGTCTGTTGATCTCCTTCAAATACGGATTACTGATGGAAGAGCACTGGAGATTCTTGTAAGCTGTTTTTACCTGAATCTGGAAACCTCTAGGCTTCGTCAACCCTTTCATAGTGAGAGAACCAAAGACATATGTTAATAGAATAATATTGTGAAGGTCTTTAGATGCATTATTATGTCAAGTTGTTCTACATCAGTTGGTCAATTATTACCTAACTAGTTTTGTCCATGAGTGCACAGTCCACACCGAGGAGAAAAATAACTGAAAGACACTATTGGTTGACAAATATATATATATATATATATATATATTCCACAAAAATTAATTTTACAGTTCCATGCATTGGCAACGGCCTTTTCTACAGGGTTGGTAACTTGACACACTCCACCTAGACCGTAGAATGTTCGGTTTGGGGAAAGCAGCTTTTCGCGGCAGGTAATAAAGCATATGGCATAAGACTAAGCAGAGTTTGATAAAGACTATAATATACCAGGAATAAATTCAGGGTTATAAAACTGACCAATGAGTTCAACTAGGATATCATGGTGTTTAATTTCATTATGTTCAAATGCCGTAATAACAATTATGTGTTGAATGTATATTTGTGAATACCTATCGAAGACTAACAGATTTGGTCAAATTAAAGCACTCCCCAAACAATATGACCTTGAACGCGACTTCATTGCAGGCGGGATTTAGTAAGAGTCTTCACTCAGTAATTGAAGCGGAAAGGGGCGGTTATGTTCCAAAGTAATAGACTCAAGAGAGTAGGTTATAGGGGAGCTGGTTTACTCAAAAAACATTTGATCAGTGATAGGGTTTCCTCCTGTGATATTTAGGGGGATGACTTACTAAGGGAGCGGCATAACATAACAGAAATAACCCCTAAATACCCACGTCAAATACAAAACGGGTGATCTGAATGGTTACCATGTAACAAGAGAGCGTTTCCTATTGTTTGGTATTGTGTTAAAGATGCAACAATCTGTAACTGGAACTGTGAATGCATCGTGTATCACCAGGGAGGTGTTACTTTGAGAGGAGATCCAACTGAAAATTCTTTTCTTTCATACTTACAACTGCTAATTCCTGTCCCAGCCAACCTTTGTCAACAACTCTACTACGCTGACAATAGGATCATCGGGAACAATGGTTTGATGTGTAGCAAGTTGCCGACAGCCTAGAAAGCGCCAATGTTTTAACATTCCAAAACGACTGTTTTTCGCGACAAAATCTAAAGATCCTTGTACTAAAAGTATTGCTTAAGGAGCGTTCACACCAAATTCGAAGCGTGCTGCTTTTTGCGGGGCGTGAATCGCAAAACAAATGGCTTGTACGTATTTCTATGGAACCGTTCGCACCAAAATTGCTTTTTAAAAAGCGTTTTGCAGGAATCGCACGGTTCCCGCATTGATCGATCTCTGACTGATTCAAAGCGGGAATGGTGCCATTTTTGTTCGGAGAACAATGGTAGCTCGCCTTGCAATAGGGTTCTTGGCACACAGGTGTTTGGATTTTCATTGTTGTGCTGTGCAGACTGCAGATCATGATGCCTGAGAAGCGGGATGTTGGAGAGTGTAATGTTTGAAAGTCGAAACTGAAAGAAAAATCCGAATTTGTGTGACAAAATAAGTTCTAATTAGGAAGGCAATGGTTTTTATGCATTACATATTATCAAATAATTTTCATTTATTCAAGACGAAATGAGTCACACTCTAAAATTTTCCGTCCAAGGGTAAAATTATCATTCAATGACGTTGATGGGTAAGGATCTAGAGGCAAATACAGGGGCCAAGGGTAAAAGCTTGAAGAAGCTCTGGGATATTCACAAAATTGTGAGCATCAGAATGAAGCGTTTCAGTATCTTAAAATGGCATTGAAAAGTTAAATAGGCCTATGCAACAAACAACCACCACCACCACCCTTTCCCCCTTTTTTATAAATGCCAACTTTGGATTTTTGATGATATTGGATCATGGGCGTATGAAATTGGGGTTATTTCATTTATTTAAACCTTGACATAAATATTGTACTTAAGTTGTCCAATGCGAAGAAAGGCGTATACTGTAACAATTATCTTTTTACTGTCAAAAATTGTGTCACGCTAATACGCGACGAAAAAACCACACTGTTAAAACTGCTTCAGATGTTAGCTCATTTTTCATTACAGATAGTATCCACGTCGGCTTCCCATTTCGCCAAACAGTTGTTGATTTGTAAATTTTGCTTACCAGAACATAGTTTACATTCCCCTTTTTAATTATTGTTATATTTTGGGCCCGTGCATGTACAAAAAGAGCCAGCGAACGTCTCACATCATCTTCGGCGTAGTCTATTTTACAAGTGGCTATCAGAAGCCCGATGCGGGAACCGTCGCGTTTTCCCTCTTCAGTGTGAACCCTCTGTTTTGCCGGAAACGTCCCGAGGAGGGAATTCTGCGTTTTTGGTGTGAACGCACCTTTATGCTATTTGCAAATGCGGAAAAGAGGTATGAGGCTATATGTTACTGTTGATTTTTCATCAATTTGCGCATTATTTCGCAACTTTCAGGTTGTGTTTTCGTTTTCGAAATGTTACAAGGAATGACAATGTGGTGTTTTTAAAAGGGCCACAACGCGCCACAAAGGAGTAAATAAATTTGCGACTGAAACGACTGGCAACGTAAAATAAATGGGCAAGTTTTCACGTCACGGCCGCTCTTTAGGATTTAGCAGACGACATAAACCTTTGTGTTTAGTTTTTTAACCTTTATAAGCCTATTATATCTGGGAGACAACTACAAAAACAGAATTACTGTCGGCAACTAGCTAGGTTCAAAGAAAGGGTTAAGCATGTGTCTCCTGTCAAAGTAACACCTCCCTGGTATCACAAATCCAAGTCCAGCTGCCAAAGCCCAGATTCTTCTTAAAATAAGAGACGAGCTTAAGTCAAAAAAGCATACTTTACTCTCTTTACGGACTTGCAAAAGGTAAAATTTTGGCATATTACGATTGCTACTTACTTGTACAGCCCGGAACTCGAAGTCGCGGATTGGTTCTTGATTCGTGAGTCCAAATGTAACCTGTTGATTTTCCGCATCTGTATTCGTCAAGAGGTGGTAACGAAAAGGAGTAGCCCGGATGACAGTAAATATTGCAAGAAGTTTCGCCATTTGATAATTTTCTGCATCTTGAGAAGCCATTTTTAGGTCGAACAAATCTTTTGCAAACTAGCACATTCAAATATAAGGAAAAATTAGGTCATAAACTCTGTCTCACGTTCACAAGGATGTTCAGTTTCCCGCCCTCGCAGTGACCTGTACTTCACAATATACTTGGGTTTAATATTATAATATACTTACACTTCAAAAATTCTAATAATTGTAATATGGAAGAGTGTTTTTCAATTAATTGAATTCAACAGGCTGTTTTACTGGGGCATCTTACTTTTACACTTAAAATTTTGATTAGCTCAATTTATACTCTTTCACGCTTTTTCACGCATTTGAAGGTGCTAAAATATGTTGACTGTGCAGCCATTAAAGCCTTATTCTAGGTAATAGCGATAGTTCATGGACACTTCTTGAAAAGCTGTTGAATACGATTGGTGAAGTCAGTTATTTCCTTATCTCTGAGATAACACCACAAATGTTCACGTCGACTCGAAACATGTAAAAACCAATGAACACAAGTTTTCCCAGTGGATTTCTGATAATTCAATCCACTCTACTTTGTAAAAAGTAGCATCCAGTACACTCTTTTATTTTTTCTTTAATAATTTCCGACAAAAGTAACCACTCACTCAGTAAAAATAATGCAATGAAAAGCACACCTCAAGATCTAACGTCGAGGTAGTTGAGTTGGTTAGAGTACTTTGAACTCATAGAACCCAGCTTGAGAGTGTTGTTTCATAATTTCTGCCGAGGCCTTTTAAATACCATTTCCATAATTATTTTGTTCATCAGTCTCACCTGGACATGACTGGTCATTACAATATCTGATCTCGGATTCGTCAGTACCGCAAGGTGTTCCTCCGTTTTCTGGTTTTGGGTTATTACACTCTCTGGTCCTTTTCTGGGTACCTCTGTTGCAAGGTTTACTACAATTACTCCAGGACGACCACTCACTCCATCCTCCATCAACTGTAACGGTATTATGTGTGATAAAAAAAATGTAGTCACTCAGACATGCACTTTCCTGTAATATTGCCATTTAAGTCATACTCATCATACTTGTGAAATGCCATGTCCTACTTTTATGGTGAGATCTTGCTAATTAACCCTTTACTACGGGTTACCATATGAATTTACACCCCTAATCCAACGTATACATTAGCTCGCCTATTACCCACCTAAATCGGTTTCACACACTGCTCCCGTAAATCCTGTTGTACATTCACATGTGAAAGTATCCACGCCATCAACACAAGTCCCGTTGTTTTCACAGATATTCACTGAGCAGTCATCAAAGTTGACCTCACAAGTTGGACCGATGAATCCACTCTGACACAGGCATGTAAACTCTTGGTATCCATCGATACATTCGCCTGCATTAGCACATGGGGAGTTGGCACAATCATTTTTGGCTGAAGTGGGAGTTTAAAATAAATTCAAGTTTTACCATTTGAGATTGGGAAAGACATTTCTATTATTGTAGCACCTAATTTTCAGAGCAATTAATAGAAGTATAAAATTAGGTTTTCTGCCGGTAAAAATCATTCGATGTTGTTTTACAAGATAACCAATATTTAGAATAATCATATAGTATTAACGAGAGGGCTAACAAACATAAGGGTTTTTCGTTTCTTTACATAATACTCCAAAGATCTTGACCACGAAATAAGGGCAGCTTGGCAGCTTGTCAGCTTGTTTTCACCTCTAGAATTCCAAAAGATGGAGAGTGTATGCCACTTAAATCCCTAAAAATGAAATTAGACACCCCTTGGTCTACAAACTTATCATTGCATTCATACCGCTGGGTTATCTAATATCTGTTTTTCCCAGTATGAAAAGAACTAATCAAGCCATGTTCGATTATGCAGATACCCATTCCATAATTGGCTCAAATGTGAAAACTGCTGGATCCGCAGTCTATGCTACATTTCCTCCCTGAAACCGTTAGATGTCCTTATTACCCCATCCCCCATTATGTTATTAAGCCAACTATATGCGTAACAACGTTTAAGGGGAGTTTCACCATGGAAACTGGCAAAGTAAGCAACTCCCTCTGTTTTCTAACTTAATTCAAATATAGATGATGCTTGAACAACAAATGAAAGCTCCCAGCCTGAGTTTCAATATTTTCTTATCCTCAGTAGGTCTATGTGTACCCCTCAGGAACAGACATAAAGATGAAAGGAGACCACTGTTACAAACTCCCATGCACATCTTACCCACAATTATATGTGCATTACTTCAAGTAGGGAATATCCATTTCTGATCAATTCTTATATCATCCCACTATTTCTATTTTGAAATGGTGGAATGATTCACATACAGTAACAGTTTTATGTGAAAACAAAACACATCGTTAGCTTCATACGTACGGTCACAAGTTGACGGTTCTTCAATCGAGATATCAACCAGTTCACCCTCTAGAAAATCGTTCATTCCAATAACACTGCCAGGTATATCTACGAAGCAAGTCTTCGAGTACTCATCTATAGTTAGCTGGGTCAAAGACTCATCCCAAAGGTTTACACTACTAATTTTACCGATAAACTCTTCCTCGTACCTGCCGTCGCTCGCTTAAAAAAATTATCAATATATTAATAACAAATTTATTTGACGGATGACAGAGTTAAGCCTAATACGATTATATTTTAATGTGTTGGGTACACCAACCTACCTGAGGGAATTTACGTTAAGTGACAGAACTGTCAAACATATTTATACTCAAGCTTGTCTAGGAATTTGAAGTAAAGCGTGTTCATATTGCAAACAGCGTAAACTCTGGAGTGCTACCTTATGCTTACTAATATTAAGGATCAACAAGTTGTTTTAAAATATAAGTCTTTCTGAAATCAGATCTGCACAATGTTCTGATACCGTTTGTTAAATCACACGTGTGGTTAATACAGTAACCCAGAGATTCGAAGAAAGTGAGATGTTTTGTATTTTCATTTTCATTCCCATTTTGAATTAGGAATAAAATTCTATAACATATTTCATTTGAATTGTGTCAACAGAGTAACAGTAGGCCTACTGATAACAATATTAATAGCCTATAAAACAACAATTTAAGCTTTATACATGCTGAATTAATAGGCTGTTGATGAGCTTACCTATGTCCTGTGTGCTGCCAAGGATGAAGACGCCGTTTTTGGGAATAACACTCCCCATGATGGTAACAGATTGTGTGACGACCACTTTCCCATCAACGAATAGATGAAGTAGTGACGTGGTTTGGTCAAAGGTCAATGCAATGTGATGCCAGGTGTCATCGTTGACAGATACATCAGTTTTAAAGGATTCGCTAAAAAAAATCCGTTTGTGACATGTCACATCACTTTCTATTAATCATAAAGCTAGAGAAGAATTCATAGTCTCTAATGTTTATATTAAAATATCTCTAAGTATCGAATTGTTGTCTTACTAATTATTCTTTAAACTCCCGGAGATACGGCGGGGACTCTTGTACTTTTCACGCCTTGGTTTGCAGGTCTTTCCTACCTTTTAAGGTTTAAATGAACATTTCGGCATAAATAAAATGATTTACACCAGTACACAGCTACCGCAACCCACCCATTACAATGGGTGGATTGCGGCCAACAAACACAGTACGTCCAGGAAACGTTTTTAAAACAACGTTTACGTATTCAAACATTTTAAGAACGTTTTCAAAACGTTTCGGACGTTTTCAAAACGTTTTTTGGACGTACTGTGTTTGTAGGGGGCCCATCGATATATGGCTACCTACATAGCAGACATCAGAAAAACTTTTATGGCGGCAAACTCACCCTTGAACAATTGCTGTCAAACTGTTAGGGTGTTCCAAAACAATGGACGCTGAATCACTATGGCCATCGTTTTCCAAAACATGCTTTACTATAACAGATTCTTTGCTTGCTGTTCTCAGCCAAAGAGCCAATGTGAAACTCTCTACATCTTCCTCTGGTAATCCTCTCATAGTCACAAACTGGTTCTCATCGACGGAGGAGAATACCATGTCGTAATTCACACTGGAAACTATGTTGAGGAATGGTCAATTAACGGTTAATTATGTGTGAAAAATAAACATGGAAACTCAAACTGTTCATAGTTTTACAGAGTAGGCAATTCTGATTATTATTAAATATCTGCTCAAAATAAGTTGCAACCTATGATGTGGTAGGATACTTGAAAGACGAGGTCTTAATTTGTAGCTTTAGGTTTTTACGATACGCTCCGTTAGACTTCATTGATGTAGGCTAGAGCGCTTCTTACACATTGTACAAAGGAGCCCTCCATTAGATCTAATATCACCTCCCTGATTGCACTTATTCGGCAATTTCTGTTCATGGCTGAGTCAGCGTAATGATAAAATATAAGTTGAACCATTCAATTGCTTTGAAAGCAATGGCTGATTGATTACAGTGAACAGTCACCTTTCACCGCTTGGTTCCTCATCTCAGTTTCCGATTTTGCAGTGCGTCCATAAAAGCTTTTTAAGCAATTGTGCAAAACGTCGGGTTAATTGAAGTCCTTAGAAACAGGTCAGCAACTATTTCTGATTCATGATTCGTCGAAATGCAGATGAAATTGTTACAATCATACGAATGTCTCATATCTGGCAAGTTGCAGCCATGATTGCCATGATTTTGCAAGCTGCTAACGTCAACAACAGAATACTCACAAGTGTAATCTAAAAAAGTTGTATGTCCATTCTTCCACAGGTTTTCCACAGTTTTCCCAAACAATCAACATCAAGCATAACAAAGGGTTCAATAAATGTGAAGTACATTTATGTACTTCTTCAAATCAACAAAGGCATTTCAATTAAGAAGAAAGATAATACTCTGGGAGAAAGTTAAGTGCTTTCGTGAAAACCAAAAAATGCGCATGAGCCTAAGACTTGGTCTTAAGTTCGCATTTTGTAAGTTACATAATTATGTTTTGACTTGAATAATTCTCTGAATGACAAAGAAAGAAATAAACTGGAGTTCAATAGAAAATGAGACACGGCACTTACTTGCTCTTGACAAGCCAAACTGCAGATTTCTGATCAAGAAGGATAAATCTAAAGCAATGTTGTGAATTAACAAATTCGGTATCCGTCAAGTTTTGTGAAGTATATGCTTAGGAGGACAGTTTTTTATTTCAATTTTTTTTTGCTAGAGTAATGAAAGTTTTAATTATACTTAAAAACATTAACCAATATTGTCAGGTTCTGTATAAATGTTGAAATATTAGTTCTCACCACAGCAGCTTTATTCGAGCATATTTAAATTACAAGTGCTTGAAATATTACACAGGTAGATTATTTACAACATTACCTTCGTCGCAGTATTGTCCTAGAAATCCTCGGCGACATTCACATGTATAACCTCCAATTCCGTCATGGCATTTCTTAGTACCGGGATGGTCGCACAGCACAGTATGGTTCACACAAAGATCAATGTCCTCATCACAAATCTGGCCCCTGTGAAAAAATGTTTTTTTTTTTGAGTGGAACTACAAAAGATTTTTTTATTAATTATATGCTTAGTTAGAGAATATTTTTAATACATGAATCTAGTAGTTCTCTTCCTAGAATAGCTGTGAAAAACAATTTTTGTATTACAAGATATTACTTTTAAATAAACCCAATTTACACTGCAACTAAAGAGGTTTTCTTTCTACTTTAAGACATTCGAAATTAAATTTTGTTTTTGATTGTCTTATTTACATTTCTGCAATGTTTTACTGCTTTTGGTTGTGTTGAAATTCACACATTTTTACCTGTAACCGGTTGCACATTGACAGGTGTATTTATTCATTCCATTAATGCAAATACCATTGTTAAGACAAGGGTTTGGTACACAGTGGTCTTTTCTTCGATCGCAGTATATGCCCTCGTACCCTACACGGTGGACGAACAGAAGGTCATTTCACTAATAATATAATTCTAAAAATTAACATGCTTTCAACTCAAGTGGAACAAATGATGAATAAAGATTAAGATTTATAAACTCATAAAAACTAAAACAGTGGCTGAAAGTAATACAAAACTAAACCAAAACATAAATTACAGAATTGTGGACTAACGCAACCGCATAAAAATTTGAAACCTGTACTTTACTGGTAAAAATAGACGCCAGTCACTTTTAAAAGACTGCAGACAAAGATGAAAGCTCAAAATACAAAAATGGATGTCTATGGTCAGCTTTAGTACAAAAAGTTCGCAGTCGTGATCTGCCCCTTAGTAATCAACAGAGGGGTTAGGTGGTCATATTACTGTTGCTGTCAAATTACAAATAATATCAACACAAATTCATAGTTTTCCAAATTGTACAATTTCAGCGATCTGACTGATGATAACACTTGATATCAGAAAACCACGGATAACACAGTTGTAAAACTAATATTAAGTGTTAAGACCAAATTAACACGGGTAAAGTTTTCTCTTGCAGTACACACACGTACTCAACTTCTAAATCAAAATCTCACCCTTAAAGATAAACAGCTGTCTATATAAAGACCTGAATACCTATAAATATCATCTCTTCGCTCTAACAATGGCTTCATCGTTACAAC
>WURT03668069.1:254-17599 GCA_009936505.3 Holothuria glaberrima | reverse complement strand
TGTATGTATGTATGTATGTATGTATGTATGTATGTATGTATGTGTAATAGCTTCCCAATATTGTCTAGGGTTGGAACTACGCATTTGTCTTTATTGGTGGTGCAAATTACCAAAATATTCTTTCTTAGCAATGGCCCGACTTAAACCAATTGGTTAGAAACTGAGCCGCAAAACCTAATCTAACTCAATTCTTAGCACTTTTCAAGGTACTTTTGAACCGTTTGGAATCCTCCCTTAACCTGACCTTACTTTGTTCAGATTTAAGTTGTTTATATTCCCTTTTAGACTCAATGTAGTGCAATGTCATAGATTTACAACAACTTTTAAACCAGCGGGCTGTCTTTACAATTTTTCTAGCACCACGTCAGTGCCGTCGGAAGGTATTTTCGAATGGGGGGCTGACTTGTGCATGTTGAAAAGACGGAGTGTATTAACGCTACGCCCCACCATGAGTTGGCGTAGCGTATGGAGGAAGTTTTTGAAAAAGTGCCTCCCAGATTGCGGGAAATAGCCCCAAATGTTAAAATGTTGGTATATTTTTGTTTGACGTTTACGTAAATTTGCCCAAATTTTGATTCAAATTTCATCCCAATTTTGTAGAAAACTGACGTAAATTTCTAAATTGACTTCCCAAGTTGGATTGATAACTGGAACCCATTTCCCCACCTTATCAAATATTCCCTTTGGGTAAGGAGGCAATGCGGTTTAATGACAGCTTAGGCTATCTGCTAAATATAGGAGACGAAATATCTCCTGCATTTTTAGGGGACCTTTTGATAAAATTGATAACGAAATCCCCCATTGATTGTTATTTCGAACAATAGGTTTCCCCAGCGTTATCGAATGTGTTTTAGATGGCAGAGGAATTAGTTATAGACTGTGGAACCATATCAATAATCAGCGGCGTAACGATGAGCTTGGGGCCCCGGCTCCACCACCCAAAGTGCTCCCTATCAGGAGGTCCAGTGGCGCCACCATAGGTTGGAGATTTGGGGGCTCTATAGAAGATGGTGCTTTAGGACCACCCTAGATACATCAAATTGCAGGTATATTAGCAAATCTTGCAATTAATTACATGCAATAATCATTATTTAGTGATATTCTGGCTGTGGTGGCACTCGTTATAAAAATGTCTAACGACAAATGCATACTACGAATGTTACCGTATATGCTACTCATGACATTATATTGCTCTAAGATTCTGTACTGATGCCGGGTCCCTGAAGAAGTCGGAGTTGTACATTTTTCAGACCAGTGTTTTGGTTACAATAATGTATTATTGCCCCAATAATGGTAATAAGATATGGAGTGTGTACCTTGATAAATGAGCGAGAAGCTCGCCGAAATTTTGTATTGAAAATTGTCCCAATAACAAAATTTGCCTGGAGACTTTCACTGAAACACTTTTATTTCCTAACAAAATGCATCAGCTAATTGAATGCGAGTCTTTCCCCTGAATTCCACTACTTAGCATTCTTGCAATGCCCTGCTCCTCCATAATGACTCCATTGGACAGGAACAATCAGCGTAATTGTAGAACCTTCACCTTTGAATAATGCGAATATGTTTGAGACGGTATTGAAAGTAAACACGGCCACGCGGTGGGGCTGCAAAAAAATTTATTACTTTGATTACTGTCCAATGAACTCAATGCTCATGTCCATTCCTGAAGCAAGGAATATTGCAGGTGCAGTCCCAATTTCTTAGCGCTTGAATTTACTTAGGCATTTCTTTCTGTGCATCAGTGTAGCGGGGGTCCCACTTTTGGTCGGGGACCCGGGTTCAGCACGGTCCGAGCCCAAAGGAGTTACGCCACTGTGAATAATCAGTAACTTAAGATGAAGCATCGCAAAATTCCGCGACCTCATCATGCATTGACCGTTTAGATTTTCAAAAAATGACCCAGAAAGTCAAATTTATTACGTCGTACGACATTGAGTCGCTATTTTCAAATACTTTCATAAAAGATTTTTTCCTTATTGACTGAAGAACAGAAATGATACGACATTTGTTTTAATATAATACTGATAGACTGACTGATAGGTGATATAACTTTTAGAATAACATTCATTATTTTTAATTCTCCTTCTGTCAATTTTTGGACGTTTTATTGCATTAAAAAAACTATGCATGGGAAAATTATAGGGGGCTGCAGCCCCCTCCCCCGCCCCGGTTTCGACGGCCGTTCCGCGTGTGTTCGTAACAATTCCAACCTTCTCCGCAGTCTCAATGTATACATTCTGTAGTAAAGAAACTACACCATCGATTACATTTTGTGAGGTATTTGCGATATTGATAGCATCATTCAATACGTTTAGCTATATCGCTAACATTAGCAGTACTTAAATAATCCCAAGTTAATTCATCGTTTTTACATTCTCCCGTGAAATCTTTTTTCAAACTTTCCTTCGTTCATTAAATTTTATACGAACCAGCCATGTCACTGTGCCGAATTTGTGGAGACCTACTCAAGAACTTCACAAAAATTGGATAATGCTTATCCGGCATTACGTTATCAAAGAGGTCTACACAGAATATTTGGGAATAAATCTGGGGAACAAATTACGTAATCGACGGTACTCTTATTATCACAAGGGAAATTGCCATGCTTGTAATCGCTACCGAATCTACCGTTAACAATGTAAGTCAAGACCAAGACACACATCGATTAACCTGTGGCCATCGTTATTAACACATTTGTCCATGTTATACCTTTGTGTTGAAATTCCAAGAGTTTCAAGCTCATCCTTTGAATTAACCTCATTGTTGCTAGCGTCCAGACCAGCTATTGCATTAATCACGTCTTAATTAAAAGTCTACGGAGTCACTCAGTTGACCAGTTCGTGAATTGAAATTCCCCACAATGTGTGTGCTTTCGTAAGTTCAAAAAGCCATAGTAACACATAAGGGACAAGCTGTACCAAATGTTTGTTTATGGCGAAGGACCACACGCTCTTACCACAGAACACCTTGCCCTTCGTTTTAACCATAACAGTCAATGTGATTAACTCAAAATGGGACAAAGCAAGATGCAACATCACACACCATTGGCCCGAGTGCATGTGTTGCAGTTACGCAGTGTATGTTTACGAACGGCGTGAGTCAATGGACGTGTTGGGAAATGCTTTCACGCAATACATCATGGACTTGGTCAAAGGGAAGTAAACCACGTACCTTCGCGGTAACTGTCGAACATTTCACTTATTTCGGACGTACACATGTAATTGCTATTGCAAGCACAGATAATATCGTGCAGGCGTAATACACGTCCGCCGGGATGGCCAATATAACACATACATGCGCACACAGGGAAAAAGTTGTCAAGGTACAGCTGACCTTGTGACCCCACCGGAAGTACTGAAATACCAAACTGGCTTATTGAGAACATTGTTACACAGTTAGCAGATAATTTGACTTGCGCAAGAACTTACGCAAATGTAAGCGAATCCCACGTCTGCATATGTTGTCACAAAACACGGGCAGAGGTAGCTCGTATCATTACAACCTACACAAATGCAGACGCTATTTGTATACCGGTCGGATACGCTCCTAAATCTACCACGAGTGCGTGCAAAATTCCGCGTCGTGAGTACGGTGTGATTCAGTGTTTGCCCTCAAAATTGATATCTGCGTGACTTAAATGCTAAGGTCTATTGACACATCTATCTTAGTTTGATTGAGTCAGGTAGAAGGCAAAAACCACCTTCCTAAACGAACCGTCCCTTTATGTACACGTGTACAACTCCGCTTGGCGCATTATCCCGTCAAGGCTTTTTTTCGCATTGCTAACTTGCTACCAGAAACCTAACGTAGATTAAATAGGTTTGTAGGCTACGTTGCACATAAGTGCACATCACATTAACATTTGTGGTGAAACAAAAATTTGGAATTAATTACTCACAGTTTACAGAACGTTAAGACAGGAAAAGATCAAGAATTCAGTGTCCATTTCCAAATTGTTACACTGAGTATTATGTAGGTTTACTATATGATTATAGGTTGATATTTCATTATTATTATTTTTACTACTAGCATTACATAACCTTTATGCTTCATGCCACATGAAATTATCAAGGTTTGATTAAAGGCATTTTTCAGGTGGCTTTTAACAAGGATATCTCATGTGAATGAGGAAAAAATTCCAGTTAATGCCCTCAAATCCCCGTAGCAATACTCTTTTCCTAACTGGAGATATTTTATATAGAGTGTACTTATTTCTTTCAAAAAACACCTCAAAGTTCTCATCAAGGTCACAGAATGTTATGTTAAGTTGGCACATTACCTCAGATTCCTTTTGATTTTCTTTATTTTAAAAGAAATTCTTTTTGCATTTTTCAAACTCATTGAATTTTGTCTCTGCCAAATCCCTTTAAGTTGTCACAAATGCACCCACGTTATTCCTTGCATCAGGGAACTTTTTATACCACAGGATTACACAAGACTTCAAACAATTACAAAATTTTCTCAACATCTCCATCAGTAAGCGACAACCACCTTGCCACCTTATTTTATTATGGAAGACTAAACAAAAGTAGGTACTTTTTCAGACAAAGCGAGCTACCTAATCGATTAGTTATTGCACAATTTTCATAATCGTAAAAAATTACGTTAATGATTTTAATTCAATATTTGAAGACAGTTCTTATACACGATACGACCCCCTTTTCATTGGATTAGTGAATCTGTCATGAAAATATGAGCAACAGTGCATGCTACAGTTCATGTTGAGTTAACTCAGCCTCTAACTTAATCTGGCACGGCTTTTTATTTTACGCTAACTTGATATTTAAGAGCAACATAAAAAGGTTCAAGTGTCAAGTTTTTCATTTTTTATTCTATTCTTAGCATTTCCTAACATTAAATTCTAATCATGTTGAAAGTCATCATGCACGTCTCATTACGATGCACAACCTCGTGCTTGCTATAATCAATCTTTGTAAATACAGATTGTACATGTTAACTGTGAATTGCTATATGTTTCAGCAGGTTGGAAGTTGTGTACAAAACTCTTCCCTTTGGCAGCTGCTTATGTGTAGGATTACATTAACGTCAATATTTCCTTGATTGAACTTAAACCCATAACCAACATTTGACTTAAAGGGGCTTATTGAGTTGGTTCACAAAAGTCATGATTTTTTTCACAACTGTTGAGATTCACTCACATCTTGATGGTAAATGATCAAACTAAGAGATTCTGTCCAGCTGACTCACAACTGAAATGGTTATGCCAAGGTCATTAATGATTAAAATCATTTATTACAAATTCGTGACCAGACACTTTTTACCATTATGTAGCAATCATATACAATCCCTTTCCACAAAAACTACAGTTTCTCACATTTTTTGGTAACTGTAGGAAGTGAAACATGAGTAATGAGGCTAATTAGAAACATTGTCAATCAATGGTTACCTTCAAACACGTCACAAAAATAGTAGATATCAACTCAATGAGCCGCTTTAAAGTACATTCGTAAAAACCTAAGAGGTACCGTGCGGGAAACTCTCTGCATTTTAATTTAATCAGATGGATTGCAAATCGAATGGACACTCCCTCCCTCTTCTGAACATTCTCCAAACAGCAAAACTTAAAGCTTACGTAGGTTTCCTTTAAATCATTTATTTTTTATAACCTGTTTTTTCATCGATTCGTCCTATTCAGTTTAAATGGTATCATAAATAAGTAGTTGTTATTTACCCAGGGAGCTAGGAAGAAGAGGATATTACAATCTTTTATGTCAGACAAGAAGTACTTGAGAATGATTTAATTGGTTGCAGGTATCGAACTTTGATTGACAAGTTTCTTTGTTCCTATTGATCATTAATATTGAATTTCCCTTTCCTAATAACGTCCTGCCCCGTTCATGATGCCGAAGTTATCTTGAAACAATTGCCTTTGTTTAAAGATGCTTTGATTTGAGGTTTGTGCCGACTTGGGCCAAGCTTTAAATAAAGATTTTTAGCGAAACGACTGCCAATGAAAGTTTAAATGATGTGGACTTCTCTTGTACCCCTGTGAATTTGTTGCCTCGTCTGCTCTAGGTATTTTTTAAGCCTAAATCAATTTCTCAATTTTATAAAATTTCTTCATCACTTAGAAGCATGCTCTTGCAAGTTTCTTAGAATTTTTTTAATGAAGTTAACAGAAATGTCATTAATTACGACCAATAACGACAAAAGTGTAAGATTTAATGTGATTGTGTGACGACTGGCAATGGGATTGTGAATTTTCAATATAACAAGTGAATACATTCATTGTCATTTTAACTTAATTCTAGTTTATCCTGACGTAGTAATAAACATTTTGAGAAGAAAACCGAGATAACCATCGGAAACGAATATTGCTTTAAACTGTCTGTTGAAAGTTGGGTCTCCTTCCTAACAGCTCCTTGCCACCTCTCAACGTTGTTAGCACATGACCTCATATTCGCACTTTTGAAAACGATCTTGAAGTCCTACTGATTTTTACAGATATTCAAATATGCTATATTGGTGTTATTCCAACGTTTGTGCATTTATTGCACACCTAAAAACATTCGCTTCACTCACAACAAGGCCGGTTCCTCTACAAGTCTGCCAACAAGAAGTGAGATATGTCAAATGGCTTATATTTTCTCGCAATATCTAATTTTCTTTATTCGCATTCTTTATTTTTACTGTCAAATTTCCATTAACTGATGACCTCTGAGTCTGCTAAGTTCCATGTTAAAATTAAAATTGACAACGGGGCGTCCTCTCAAATCCTTACTTGAGAGACATGTTCTGTTCGTTTTCGAAGGATTAATGATTGATCCAGATCAACCCATATGTTACGCTTTTGTTTTTTCAGTTCAATGTTTGGAGTGCTTCGATAAGTACTACGGTGATGAAGTGTATGAGTGGTGTAAAAAATTTCACAGTAGAACATCAGTGATGTATTACCTTTCACAAAACGCTAATAAACAAGCCAGTTTTCTTTTGCAAAAGCCGCCATCCAAGAGCAGAAACTTCTAAGTTATGGCAAATCATATAACCAAGCCTGTGGGCGCTGCTATTTCACCATGGTTTATATTTTTATGGTTCCTTCTCTTTTCAGTGTCCAAACACTCTTTTATGTCTTCAAGAAGTACGTTTCGTTTTCCTTAGGTGACTGGTATTCTATCGTTACATTGTACAGTTTAGGTTTCTCTTGTTGTATTTGTTTCCACAAGAGGTTAGTTAAATTGGTGATTTTACAGTTGAAATGGCCACCCGGAATCAAGTTTCCAGTAGCTTTACATAATGGCGTGCTCTCGATACCCTTTCAGCTGGGTGTCTGATTTGTATCCTGAAAGGTTTAATATATTATGTATGTTGTACACCTAGTTGACCCGGATCGTAGAGAGCACTTCATGAAAGGTGATAGTTGTGGTAGGAACACAGAAAGGAAACTTTCAAAGCGTTTTCGTTAGACTTGGCTTCTATCAATAATGACAGGTGCTCTTCATGTAGTTTGTATAAAATTCAGAAAAATAAAACTTCAAGGTCCAGTTGCCGACAGTTTATGGTGTTGTTTGGACCCCTTCCACTTGAGAACAATCAATTCTGATCGATAATGAAATGTGTTATAAGAATACCAGTCCATACGTCATACGTATTTTGTCACTGCGAGTTAATCAAAATAGCAACCCGTTCGATTTGCAGTATACTTGTGTTGAAGTGATTGTGGATCCAGCTATCTTTATGTTTATGTTTGTTTTAGTTGAAACAAAATTTCAAAGTTTTATTTGATATTGCTACTTAAGGATGCAAGGCAAAATACTGCAATTTAATCGTTAAACAGCTTAATGAAACAAACTAAACTGAAGGATTTTAAATCTTTAAATCTTAAAGCTTTCAAATCACTAAAGTGTCATCCAATACCCTCTGGAGGTTTTTCGGATAAACTATCACTTTTCCCGGTATATAACCGTCATGAAGCATTGTAGGCCTTCCTTAGATTTCTCTTGGGTCTTGTTACAGGCTTGACTTTAATAAGCCAGCTGGAACGCTGCCTGATTGTATTTTTTGGTTGACGTTTGACTTAAGAACTCTGGATATTACTATAAAGTATTGCCTCTAATGAGAAATAGAAATTATGAAACTAACATAAGGACTAGGATAGGTCTACAACCTCTTTGCATTCATGGATCCGAAGAACAAGGGAGGAATACTGGCGGGCCCCTGGTGGAAACGTCTGACTTTTATTTGGCCGTTATTGCAGAATAGGAACTGCCTCAGGATCTGTGACTGTTTTCACTACATGTTGATAATAATGTTTCCATTATGAGTTTAATATCATTCAAAATATCTAAGTCATTAGTTCTAAGACAAGAGGACACCATTACCACTTGTCATGAAGGGCTATACGATACTGTTTTGTTTTAAATTACTGATGTCCATCATTTGCTTTTCTTTAGAAGTTAAAAAAGCCAAGGACTAGCCTAAAGTATCATTTCTCAATAAGCCGACCCTGTTTTTGATTTCTTGCCGAATTCGATAGAAATCTATGCAATCACTCTAGGCGAGTGTACGTATTTGTGTGTGTGTATATAAGCGTCACTTGTGCTTGTGACCCTTAGTGTGTAAACTAACATCTGAAAAAGGAAACAGTGGTATATTGGTTTATAGATTTATCATCTTCAGTGGAAGAAACCCTATTTTCTATAAAGGTAAGAGGTTATTTGACGACAGCAGAAGTCGAAAACCGAAAATGTTTTAAACACGATAGCTCAAGACTGGAACGATGCATTTACTTGTGACTTGGTAAATAGATTTGCCGTATTAAGAGAAATATCCCTATTAGTTTTCGTGGAGGTCAGAGGTCATCTGAGGTCACCAGACGCGAAAGAACGAGAACGTTGTAAGCTAGGCACAAACACTGTATCTTAAGAATAGACAGTGGGTCGTTCCTCCAAATTGTGTCGTTTCGTTACCAGCAAAAAGAGAGGACTGAAAATTTGCACTATTCCAAGGATTAAATTGTAGAGAAAATATACATCTTTTTACAAGCATAACACTGGTAAATTCATAAGTAATTCACATAGAATTACCTAATGATGGATATGTGTGAAGGAATTTTTGACCATGTCATAATTAAAAACGGTTTGCAATCAGGGTGTATGACACTGGTGTAGTGAAAAGTGGGAACCTGGGCAACTGGAATTGAGTCCCGTTTAGGCACTTTTTTCAGTTTTTGTTATTCTATTTGGTCTCCTTTTACTTATAAAACTTAGGATGTAGATTTGTGATATTAACAAGAAGCACCCAGTATTTTTGGTGGGGGTCAAGTCGCATTTTAGGTCACCATGCGTCAAATTGTGAGAACACCTTAAAGGGAGATGTTAGTCGCCCCAAGTTTATCTTCAAAAGTTTGCTAAATCTTACAAATTTCCTCTTAATTTGCTTATAAGTATCTTTCCTTATGTTTCTGTATAAAACATTTAATACTGAAGGTAAGCCAATGAGTCTGTCTGCATGGATTTAACAAATGAGTAGCAAACATTGTCATATGATTGATAACAACCATTCCTTACAGGGCACACTCATTCAAATTGGGGGACTACATTTTCCCTTAAAATCATATCTGAAGAAGGCCAAGTGTGAAGGGTAAACCTCGCGTTTACAAAGTATTTACTTCCGGCAAGAAATCAATTAGCTTTTGGGCTTTTTGGGTTGTAAGCTGTTCACAAATGCTGTATGGGGCAAGCACAACCCCATTTTTGCAGATCCACTTACATTGTGGACTTCACCCCTCCCCAAAAATAGGATACCCAGAGGTCTCCGAAGTCGGAGAAACGTTGACTCAATATATCAATACATAATTGCAATTACTCATCTTTGGTCCTTCTAATATTGAACACCTTTGTATAGCAGTTACGCTTTTATAAGTAAAGGTATTGCTATAACAATCTTAAGGAACTGGCCAACTTGCTGTTAATAGACTGACCAGAAGACGCACTGAGATAGTCAAAATTCATTGATGAAGTCATTTAAGTTTCCATGGCATTAACCTTTAAAACTCATTTTATTATGTGTCATTGCGCAAGTCTGTAAACAAATTTGGAATTAAGCACAGCAATCAATTTTCTTCTTTTGGCATTTCCTGGGGAAAATCTAGGAAAAGGTAATCACGTAGAAATAAAAATAAGGTAAGCCAGTAAATCACATCGTATGGACGCTTTGTGTATCCCCTGGCATTATTCAAAACCTCTAATTATAAGTGCGAAATCTATTCATTAAAATCCTCTTCGTCCTTGTTAGTTGAACGAGGCCATAGGTGAATTTCTATGGGTTATAGAAAAGGGATTCATTGCATTAATCGAAATGTTAATAAACACTTATTTCATCTGAGGATACTTCTTTCAAAAAGGCCACTGCAATCTAAAGACTACATCATTAATAATGACTGTCTTTATAGGGAGATATTGCTTTAACGTTGCATCGACTTAATAGAAAACACAAAATGAAATTCATCCTCACCAATTTAATTTGATATGTAGCTCTACCTTCCAAAAATATTTTACATTAAAAAATATGTTTAAAAGTTTGGAGTTTTGGGTAAACAAATTATTCATTAGCTATTAGCTTGGTCAATTTCTTTCTGCGGGACCCTTTTTTCTTGGAATTGGAGTTCCTGATGTACTTCCCTTGCATTATCTATATATTTTAATCTGTAAATTACATTTTGAGAGAACATTCTAGGAGAACCATATCGCTTTTTCATTCCAACTAATTCGTTTCGAATTTCTACATTCTAACATTGTTATAAGGCAAACCTGTGTTTATTGTAATGAGAACAAAATTTGTTTCATGCTGAATAACTTTTACCTCATCGGAAATGAAATGGTAATAAAATCTGATTAAGGGACAGAAAGCTTACATCTCGTAATGTAATATTTGATGTTATGAAATATTAAGTGATGAAAGAAACGTATCCCTTCAGGGCGACTGGAAAAACAAGACTGAATGATGACTTTTTTCTACTTTTTTGAGGCGTATTTTCACCTTTTAATCCGGGGACAATAGAATTTTGTAGGGTGGTAAACTTTCTTGCAATCAATAGAAATAAGCTTTCATCATGTTTCCATCAAAACATCTATTGCAAGTTACAACAATGGTCGAATCATTTCTTGGATGAGGTCCCATTTGCGCAGTTGTGTACCTTTTTGTGAACGTCATAACATCCGTTTGACACTCGTAGACATGACAATGAAATATTCCCTACTTAAATATATGAACTGGAAGGGGATGGACTGTATTCCAGCTGAATGGTCATACCATACTCGAATTTAATGCATAAACTGTAAATATTAGAATGTTGAATCAAAATAAGTTAGTTGTCATTTTTAAAGCACATACTCAGATGACATCATGACTTCCGAAATAGCAAATATATTGGAATATTTTATTACTTTGCTGTAGTAAATGAACGTTTCAATGTTTGAGAGTTATCACAATATATTGGAATAACTTTAAGGTTAATGACTTTAACGCAACATAATCCCAAATGAAGGATAAAATTTTCACCATTATTTTGAAATTTAAAATTGTGGGCTCACTGAGGATATGTAGCATTAAATATAAACCTTAAGTTGACACATCTTAAACATTGCGTTTACAATCTTTCACTAACTGAAAATCACATGTAAATCACACTTTAAAAGCATAAAATTAGGAGATGCATTAAGGCCATCCATGCCAAAACATCACGTTTTCTTGACTGTACCAACATAAAACCTGACATTCTTTTAAAACTCCCTCAAGGGGTTTAAGTAGAAAAAAGTCTGAACTTACACCTCTACAGACATAATCTTTTTAACTCAATGGGGACCCTCTTACGAGTATCGAACATTAATGTGAATACAGCCAAGGGGCCAATTTTTGGTAGTTTTGAGCTCTTTTTTCGCCACATGCATAAGAGGCATCGCTGCAACTGTCAAGGTGCTGTGACTTGCAACTATGAAAACAGAACTACCGATCCTAATAGCAGCAACTAACTCATGTTTGATAAAAATTCGAGTCTTTCATGGCTCATTTTTTGCCCTTAGAAGTCAGTTTTGCATTGTTTGGCCCATCGTGACCCTTATACTAAGTAACAGAGGGCCTTGTTAATAAGCTTTGCATTATTTGGCTACGGATCTATGCGTAAGAAAAGAATAGGCTTATTACTTTAATGAGAAATGAGTGTCTGGACTTAAAAACCACTTGAAGGAAGTTACATTATTAAAATGTTACAGTTTAAAACTTTCAAAAAAATAGTTAGTTTTGAAGTCAATTACAGAACAAACATAAGAAATTTATAAATTAAAAATTACTTCGTGATTTTTATAATCAACATGTTGCATTTAAAAAACTGCATTTTGAAAAATAATGATTAATAGTCAGTCAAAATCATGACCTTTGAATTCAAATGAATGAGATTTAAAGTAAAAAAATGAGTTTGAGGAAAACTTTTTTGAAGTTAAAGAAAAAATAATTTTTTTAAAAGTCACAATAACGACCAAAACAAAGGAATCTGAAGTGGAATTTCAAAATCTTAAAACAGTAATTAAAATTCAAGTAAATGAGATCAAAGGTTAAAGTAATGATTCGAAAGTACATTGATTAGGCTTAAAATGCAAAGTTTTGCTTTTCAGGAAACCTTTAAAGAGCCTAAGTCATGACCATGAAATCAGAAATAACATCTGTGACATTAATGACTCGCTAGTCGAGATCATGAGTTTGAAAAGTATGAACTCAAAATCGTGACATTTCATGCAAAATTAAAGGGGCCTATCCCTTAATATGTATGTGAAGTGAAAAGAATGACGCTAAAAGTAACATCCCGATTTTCAAAAATAAAAAGAGATTAAAGGCCAAACTACAACGAAAATAAACATCAGAACGAGCACATTTGAAAGTCACATTCTATCCTTATCGTCTAAACAATTGATATTAAAGCTAGCAATTATTACATTATCACTATATGAATAATTATATTATATATTATCATTTCTATTTAATTACATCTAAATTAATTAACTAAAAGTCAAAATAATGAGAGTGCTTGTCAATGGTTGACTTTAAATTACAAAAGAACGAAATTAAAATACAAAGTCAAATTTGAGACTTTTAATTCAGAATGATGAATTTTAGGTCAAACTGATAACTTTTTTAAACATCCAAATAATGATATACAAACTCAAAAATTTGAACTCTGCAGTGAAACAAAATACTTCTAGAAAAGATTGTAATTCAAACGATAAGATTTGAATCAGTATACGTACTATGAAAGGCAGAACTATGGCAAAGTCTCTCTTTAAAGTAACCTAAACAAATTTACTTGTTACATAATTTGTTTGGCTTGTTCAGGTTGGAAACTTGATCATAGCCTTTTTTTGGCGCCCATATTTATACGAACACTAAATCAAACAACTCCAAAACGGAATAAGCTGAGTCATTGGAGAATGGACAGCGCTAAACTACTTGTGCCCAAGCAGGGTTCACGTTTTTTATTCCAAAATATGATCCGCTTTTTTTCCAAAAGGCGTTGGTTCGCTGGACTCGAAATATGGAAGGCTTATTTCTAGTGCATGAACATACGTGAGTGGATAAAATATTACAAGGAAAGAACGATAGCACAATTTTTAATCGAAGATCTATCACAATACAAATATCTTCAAAGGAGTGAGGCACAATCCTCCTCACATCTCCCTGTCCCCATAGACAATCGACTCGAATGTCTGAATAGGCTTCCAAAGGAAAAGTTAACCACCCCTCTCTATGCTTTAACGAAGCGTTAATTTGCATTTCATTCGGTGTTCTAAATTTCTATAGCGTGATGTATCAGAGTGAAGAATGTTTAGGTGAACTTGCAAAAGAAAAAAAATCTCGTTGCGCTACCCGTCGTTTATAGTGGCCCTCTGCTTAGATTAAATCACAAACCCTTCGAAGGCTACTGACGATACACTTTCATTTCGCACAAACACCCCTAAATACCTTCCTACGGCTATCAGTGTATAAAAGAGACCTGAAAAGTAGGTACGTTACAACTTTAGGTAACCCCAAAAATATGTGTCTTTTCTCCCCTGTGTTGTCTTACAAATTCATATTGTAAGCACTACACTGTTTCTTGTGCTTTAGTCCGTTAAATATGTTTTATACGTCTACTTACTCAAACATTATAGGCATTTATGAAGAAATTTAACAAATTGAGGTGTTTGCCTTTTGAATGGATCTTTCATTCTGTAACAAAAAGGTATTTTTATCCTGGCTTGTAACATCCTCGTGGAAAACTAAAGCCACAATAATTAGCCCGTCAAGGTAAATTTTTGAAAAAAAAATGTTTACATTTCATTAAACCCTTTCTTTTTTCCCACTGCACCATCCTTTGTCTCAGGCCAGTAAACTTAAATTCGCCCTGTATTTGCCTTACCCATTTCCATCGTTTCACACCCCTACGTTGGTACATTTACCTGGGTGTACTCGTTACCGTAAAAAAATGATTTGTAGAATTACTCTTAGTAGCAGTGCTAAATATTAAGCAATGGTAATGACGAAAAATTTTCTACTTGTACTTTTTGTGCAGAGATCTGTTTTCTCAAACTCACAAGCAGAGAAAATAAAGAAACCCATATTTATGACAACGCACCAAAGGAAGTGTTAATGAAACAAAAATCTTTACAAAACCGGATTTAAACAATAAAGGACACCTTTCAGACAATTTTTAATTACTTGATTTTATATGGATGCCGTGTCCATCAAACTGTAACAGAAGTCGCATTATTTGTTCTAGAAAGAAGCATGACTGATCGCACTTTCACATTCTGTTAATGATAAAGCTTGTTTGATTTGTTCAATTCCATGTTTCGGTTATAAATAAAGATCACGGTTTTTTCATTCTGCATTTCAATGAGGTTCAGAGTTTGGAACTCTCCATCTTCCTTTCAATTTTTTTTTTTTATTTATCACGAAACCAAGGCAACCATAGAAAGTTTTCCAAGCTTAATGTAATAAGGTATGCTGGAACTTGCAAACGTGATCCAATTTTTGTTTTATTTCCAACTGAGTCCATGATGTGACATATAGAAATATCCCTTTTCAGTAACTTAAAGCTAAAATTAAAGCCCTCCTAATGAGTATGAAGCTTCGTACTCAAACGAAAATGGTTTGTTTCATTTATATCAGCTTAAATTTCAAAGATTTTGTTATTGTTGTCGGTTTTCTTACCCAAAGGAAATATTAGAGGGTAATTATTTGGGTTTGATACTTAACCTACAATATATGTACACTAGAATTCATTTTACTTTCCATGTATATTATTCTTGGCTATTTCGAAGATAGGATAAGTGAGTCTTCTCCATACCGAGAAAATAAACGATTGTGACATGTTATGATTTATACTGGAAGTAAATTTTATTTAAAAAGCGAGTTTATGTAATGAAATGTCTTACTTTGCTTTTGTATGAGTTATCTCTAATGTGTACTCCTGTTCTTCTAACGTTTTTGCCAGAATCAAACAGTACAAATCGAATAGTTCGGAGATGAGTTTGGTCCATCAATAAAAGACGGCAGTAAGTAAAGTAACACCTTTTGCCGTTTTGGGGAAATTTTAAGCTTTATCCTTCCAGAGGCTGGGAAGTATTTAATATCATCATGTAAAGGAACGTGACTATAATATAATAGAAAGCATGACCTTTTGTTAAGAATGAGCTGAATGATGTCTTGAGACGCATTTACTGAGTGGCACATGTCGAATTTCTGCTACTACGACGGTAGTTCTCAAAAATCAATTTTAACATATTTTCCACGGTAGCATATTTACCTACGTATAACAGGGTGTTATGCACAGCTAAGGTATCCTGCAATGACCAGGTAAAGAGGGAATACATGTCCTTGATACAAAATCAATTTAAGTTGCCTGGTGGGATCCGAGGAAGTAACCTACATCAATACCTACCATGAATGGACGGTGTCCTTGTGATAAAAATCAATTTAAAGAACCGGTGGCATAAATGAATGCCTTACCAAGAATGGTTTATGAAAATAGTGATTGCAAAATTTCTATAGGATACGTAGAAGTACAATTAAATTGCGTTCTCCTGGAAGAGACTGCCATTCCATGTCCAGAGGAACAAACAAGTAATCCAAGCCAACTTGAAGTTTTCATATAATTATGGAGGTATCATGTATTTTAAACACGTACATTAATTCTGACAATATTCAATCACTTTCATATACAAGTCAAAAGTTCTAATGACAATAGTTAACCTGCTTAGGAATTTCTACCAACAAGGTTCAGCATGTTTAAGCACTTTCAGAGCCTCAGAATATATTTGTAACTCCCAATTAGGTCTACGAAAGTTGCATGTCAGACCACTAATATACTAAAAACTTCAACACGGAAGTAGGGAGCTCCCATGTTGTCTTGACTGGAAATTTAGTAGTTAAAGATTCAACCATGTGTAAGCATGGTCAAAAATGAAACGTGGGAAATATGGGAATGCTTCTCTTTAAGGGATCGAACACGTGGCCCTAATATTACATTTCCCAAGAAAAAAGCCAGTATATAGCCCAAATGGGAGTGGCTCTGACACCAATCCCCTCCCTTGACCATTTTGCACCAATATTATTGCATTAATAAAAGAGAATGTGACTGTGAGGATATTGTATGTTTGGCCGAATGACCCCGGTATCTAGACAACTAATTCTTAATTATATTGCTACACCCATTTTGAAAGAAGCCATCACTTCAGGGGGTATAAAGGGCCAAACGGTATGAGTTTCGCAAGCTTATAATGCGTTTCTCCCTTGTGTGGCTTTCACATAATCAGCTGTACCTCATACATACTTATATATATATATATATATAAATATATATATATATATAGTAAGTAGAGTGACGTTGCGACTTTTATATGAATGAGAGAACCAATGCTGTAGTGAATAGTCGCATGAAGACCTTCGGTCTTTATTCCTCTAACATAGGCATAGCCTTATACTGAAAGAGGATATTTAAATGAAGATGGAAAACTTAGCCTCAAGCAGGATTCGAACTTGCGACCTCCCGCACACAAGGCGGATGCTCTGACCACTGAGCCATTGAGGCCTATGTGATAGAGCGCGGCCAACTAAGTTTAAATACTGTTGGCTTAAGTTTTCCATTATTACGTCATAGAAGTCATAGGAACGCGTCCCATGTTATATTGAGTAAACAGAGTGACGTTGCGACTTTTATATGAATGAGAGAACCAATGCTGTAGTGAACAGTCGCATGAAGACCTTAGGTCTTTATTCCTCTAACATAGGCATAGCCTTATACTGAAAGAGGATATTTTATCCTCTTTCAGTATAAGGCTATGCCTATGTTA
>WURT03668058.1:0-15031 GCA_009936505.3 Holothuria glaberrima | reverse complement strand
CCTTTTTGATATCACGTTGTGTGGCAGCAAAAGGAATTCCTCTCATGTGAACATGATGGCCAGTCATGCATACACAGCAAGGATGTTGCCCCACCCCCTGAAAGGATTCTGCATACTCCACGTGGTACTATTAGTGCATGTTGAAAACCCTTGCCATGTATGAAGCTTCACTTACCTTTTTGATATCACGTTGTGTAGCAGCAAAAAGAATTCCTCTCATGTGAACATGATGGCCAATCATGCATACACAGTAAGGATGTTGCCCCACCCCCTGAAAGGATTCTGCATACTCCTACTGGTACTATTAGCGCATGTTGAAAACCCTTGCCATGGATGAAGCTTCACTTACCTTTTTGATATCATGTTGTGTGGCAGCAAAAGGAATTCCTCTCATGTGAACATGATGGCCAATCATGCATACTCAGTAAGGACGTTGCCCCACCCCCTGAAAGGATTCTGCATACTCCTAGTGGTACTATTAGCGCATGTTGAAAACCCTTGCCATGGATGAAGCTTCACTTACCTCTTTGATATCCTGTTGTGTAGCAGCAAAAGGAATTCCTCTCATGTGAACATGATGGCCAGTCATGCTGACATAATCTGCCCCCGTTCTGCTCCCCCCTCCCATTCCACCTCCTGGTCCTCCCATTCCTCCTCCTGGTCCTGGGTAACCAAAGCCTGTAAAAGAGACCAAAAATTCATTCAAATCAAGTATACTTCATTAGATTAAAATAATCCAGATATTTTTACACTTTTCAAGAGAAAGAACAGCATTTATACCAAAACTGGACAAACAAAGCCTTTGCTTCTTGCTTACTCAGTCCAGATATCACAATTATTATGTCTTTTCAAAATATGCTAATTATTTTTTCGGAAACTAGGAAGTCATCCTTTAATTACTTTCTGGAAGGGGGAAGGGAGTACAACAAAAGAGTACCTTTTCTTCATATGTCAAAATCTATTTCCCAAAGAAAGCTTATCATTAACTGTACAACTTCTTGTTTCTCTTTCCAGTGAAAATGATGATGTGCAGTGAGTTCTTGTTTTCTATTTTAAAAACCACAAATTAAAATTATTCTCAGATTTTCATCCATGTAATTAGCTATAAATCTTCAATTTATCATCTCTTGAAATAAGTCAAACTGTACTTACCAGGGTTATCTCCCCAGCCTCCCATTCTTTGACCCATTGGCCCCATGGGTGGCATCGGTCCCATTGGTCCCATTCGAGGGTTGCCAAATCCAGCATAGTCCATGAACCCGTCGAAGAGGCCAAGTCCCCTATAGGCCTCAGTATATCCTAATCGGACGTAAACAATACCATATCAAAGATGTGCCTCCAGTATAACACAGTATCACACAGGTAATATTTTGCCATTTCTCGCTTTTAGACATTCATCACCTCAAAGCATATTTTTAGTGTGGGGTGGGGTATCAAAATTCTCAGTTGGCGACTACTCTTTGATTGACATCAAATTTGAAAATTCAAAAGATGCAGAGTGTTTGAATTACACATTATAGCCTTGAATGCTTACCAGGACATGGTCGTAAGCAAATAGGCGTGTGTCTGTTCAAGAAGGAGCTTTATGTAATTACAGAAGGAGCTACAAGTTCATAGCTGGGAGAACTAGGACTGTCTGCCCTTTAAGGCCAGCAATTGTTTTCAAATAGCACAAAAAGTGCCATAGCAGACATGAAATGCAGTCACTTAAGTAGGAAATGCCAATGCATGAAAATATGATAAGGATGATTAATCTGAACAGAAGCTAGGCTTATTTCAGGCTAGGCTTATTAAGAAATATAGCCTAACATGACCAGTGTAGAAGTCTGGGTACAGAAGGGTGTAACAGCAGTAATGAGGCTCAATACAGCTGGGTGGGCCCCCCTCTGTAATGAAAGGGTTTACTCACCTCCATAACTACCCTTGAATCTGCCAACACCACCTCCCCCTCCTCTCATTGGTGGAAACCCAAACCCGGGCATGGGGGGCATGGGAGGCATACGATCGTAAGGATGTGTCCGCATCATACGTCTCATGTTATTGTTTGCATTTGTAACTTCCTGTGGACTGCATTTGAAGATCTCAATATACCTGTGGGAGATAAACAGTACTTGTCTAGCAATACAGCACCACAGAATACCAGATCATGGGAAAAAGAATGTATACACTTAATATTAAACTTTGCTAAGTTAACAGAGATTGTGTCATGTGTCATCCAATTTTTTTCAGCACTTTAACGAGTACATACATACTTTCTGTAGACTTTCCCCTCTCACACCATACTCTAACAATGTGAGAAATTAACACTTTTGGCCAAAAATCATCTTTCACTAAACTTTGTAAATGCATGATTGGGCCTTTTACCAACTACCCCTTCCCCCTCCCAAATATCTTGATAAACATGAAATACCCCCCTCCCAAATATCTTGACGAACATGAAATAAATAGGTATCTTATGCTTTGCACTTACAAGTGGGTCCCATGAGAACAGCAAAAGAAGGAAGACACTACTAACAGCTCTTATACACATACATCAGTGTTACCCAACCTCTTCAGCCCAGGGGACCACTTCCTACCAAAATTTGTGGAACGTCCTACATCATACCCATACAGAGCTCCAAATCTTTGTCAGACTGCCACTATTTTTCAGCAGCACCACTGAACCAAATTTGTGTGACACAGACATACATATGTATATATTATTGATTATTGATCAAGTATGTATCACATACATGTTCAATAACCAAGACTTTATTGACAAAATGAGTCTCAATTTGCTCAATTCAAGTTAAAAAAAGAATTCATCATTTGGAAAACAACAAAACCTCACTAATATCTCAATCTCTTCAGACCTACAATCAGTGGGAGGTCTGGTGGTCCAACAACCCCCCCCCCCCCTACTCCATAGACAGTTCCATGAAGGTCAACTCTTGCACATACACTTGACTTCACAGTTTGCAAAATGCTACACCAATTAGCATCTGGGCATACTTCAATATTCACAAATTTTCAATGTAACTTCCCCTTATAAGTGGCCCCACCCCTAGGATGGCATTCACAAATTAATTCATGTGTTACATATTCTGTTCTAATGAGAATGCTGCCCTCCTGTTAGACAACATGCTTAAGGCCTGCTCTTGCCAGGTGTTAACTGTTACTACAAATTTTCATGCTAACCAACAACATATTGATGCACTTTCAAATTAATGGTTTGCAGAATTTAGTAGTATGTAACACATGTGATATACTTGAAAGCATGTACCACTGTTAATGTTACATACACAGGATCTGAATGTGCTTTACAGCACATGTAACATCCTTTATTTTAATGTTTTAACATCAGAATACTGCCCTCTGGAACAGCATATGGCATATTAAATGGTTTTTTTACCTGAAGATACTAACAAACCTGTTATAAAAGATACTAAAGTAATTTACTGAATACATTTGCTACAGAATGTGACATATTTCATGTCCAGGAATGTGCCCATGGCGGGCTGAGCTGCACCAATCCTCCCAGGACTAAAAATTTCTGCCGGGCAGTAACTTAAAATCATCAATCCTGCCCAGTACTATATTTCCATACTTTCTGCTTCAATGCAGAATTGTTCTCATAGCATAGTGAGCTCAACAGCTGGAAACACTAAAGGATTGCTAAAATGTTTAGACCTAACTATGTGCCAAGTAAATGTCCATTACGGACTGTGTTGCCTGCACCTATGGCCAGGTTCATCGCCAATGATGTGACTGTAACGAAGTGCAGTTGCGTATTAAGAGCTCTATTCTATTGTTGTAACAACAGTTAACAGAAACTCCTTTGGATCAACCTGCTTCCACAGAAACACAAGATTACACTAGGCTCTACATTCTCCTTAAACATTTTAGGATCATACTGTACATGAGCCAGTCAGTACAAACAACTCTGAAGAGAAAAATATTGTTCCACAAAATTACTGCACTTATTCTTTTGCAAATAGTATGAAGGGCTTAATAACTATTTTATAAAATGAATGCCTACAGACAATTTTGGGCACCTTTCAAGTTTTCAATGTTCTGACTACCCTGGGGCTGTAGCAATGCACATTTATGTAGAGTGTACAAGCACCACAGAATTGAAATGCAAGGACTTTGATGTCCCAGAATTAGAGAAGCCACAAATTGCTTATTATCATGGATAATGAATGGCAATAGATGAGGTGGGTGATTCAAAACTTCCAGTGGGGTTACAAGGTCTAGTGTACCTTTGCAGCCTTTTTCGTTTATGTGCGCAAGCGCATTATTCTTTAGACTGCCCAGCGAGCGTATATTACGCCTGCACAACACTAAATGTGCTTGTAATACCAATGACACATGTACGTCCGAAGGAGGTATATATAATCGACATTTGCCACAAAGGTTAGGAGCATGAATATTAATCCACCCCATGATGCATTGCATGAATACATTTCCCAACACGTCTATTAGGTTACTATGTCAAAGTTGTTGACTAACTTGACTTTACTTTAATTTGTTAGCTGTATCAAGTTCATTTAGTGAATATTTTGGCACACTTTCTGGTGGACCTCATACAGCATAGTGCAGAGTGGTCAGGCCTATTGAAAGTTACAGCTGGTACTAAGTGCCTTGTTTCTGCAGATCTGCAGATATTAAATTATTGCAGACAGGGCTTTTTCTAGAATAAGTGACAGCAAATTAACATGTGTTTTAATGGTTACGATTAAGTTTGGGCCCCTCCTCGGGATCAATTGCTCAAATGAGGGCTTTTGTAAAACAGGGTAGGGTGTGTGGTCTGGTACAGCTGCATAATTTTTTGTTTTTACAGATGTACCCTAAACTTTAAAAATGCCAAGTGATTGAAAACCCCACCAAATTGAATTAGGTTGAGGTGGGAATTCCCCACTATTATGCAGATGGCACAAACCCTACATCTGCGATGGGCATGTCTAAATAATCAAGACAAAAGATTCTTGACTCCACTTGCAGAAAGCAGACACCAAACTGCCTTAGACCCTTAGACCCTCAATCAATGGCTCAAAAAATCCTGGATACATCCCTGTTTGTGTTAAATGCATATCAAATGCATAAATATCTGAATGTGTTTATAAAATGTCACAGAATTGATGTTACATACATATAGACCTTAATCAGTTTTTGATCACATGTCACAGGCTAAATGTTGCATGCATGTAGGTACCACTTTTTTGTTCATGTGGTGTGCTAAATGTTACATGCAATAAAGAACTAAATTTGTTTGTTACAGCATGTTACAAGCTGAGTGTAACACGCAAGGAAAAGATCTGAATTTGTTTGATACAGCATATCACATACAAAATTTTACATGCATTAAGATCAGAATTTTTTTGTTACAGCATGTTACATGTTGAGTGTTACATGCATACAGATCTGAATTTGTTAATCAGTTACATCTCACTGTTACATGTACAGGCCGGTACAAAGATATGAATTTTCCCTTTACAGCATGTGACAAACCCTTATGTTACGTGCATAAGTCCTGAACCATGTTTGTAACACGATGTAACATACATGATGTAACATGCATTGACACTGTCTGGTGTTTAGCATGTACATACTACATGGGTTAGTCAGTACCAACTCAGAATTTGCTTAAAAGTTTAGTTCAGCTCTCCCATGTAAACGTAGAGAGAGTATCAGGTGAAAATTAGAAGCTATTTGGGCGTTCCAACTCATTTAAACGTAACCCCAAACCTCTTCTAAGTATGCCAGATTTGTGCTATTGTAAGGCAATTGTGATCATTTTTGAGGGCCAGTAATTTCACTGAGCTTTGTTAGTTCGTACAATGCTTAAAATAACTACTCTTGCTTTTGCTTTTTTTCACCAAATAAAAAAAAATTGTATCAAAAACACAGCACTTGGCCTTATTTTTAAGATACAGCAATCTATTCCTTTGTGATGCTCAAGAAAATTTCAGAGTTAAAGATCTGGACCCAGTTTAAATGAAATTGTATCAGAAAAGTTTTACACTACATGTATACTTATCAAGAATGCCAAATGCCACGTACATTGAAAGCCATTCTACAGGTGCAGCCTAGGGGACGGACAATGCACTGTAAGAGAAACACCTGTGCAAGATAAAAATATAGCGCTGGGTGGGATCCTTTTTTTTTGATTTTTTGGATGCCAGGTAAGCCAACTAGTATGAGTATATTCCTGATATTTGTTCAAGTCTCTTTCAAACCATAGGCCTTGGCAACTTGCATGATAGAAAGTGGGGATCCAGGAGAGCAGTCTGCCGTATACTATTTATTCTTTTGAATTAACCAATGGCCAAACCTTGATCAACAAGTTTTTTCATGACATTTTACAGTTTTTAGCACGAATTCTTTCTGTTAATGACCACAATTTCACTTCGGGCAATTATGATTGTTTATCGCTTACTACTGTTTTTATGCTATTTAATTTTTTGTGCACTTTGGTCCACATTTTTGAATGTAACATTTATTGGCCATAAAGGGCACCTGTTGTCTTAAAGGAAAACTCTCATCATCCTAAAACATCTTCATAGTATTAACATTTCTTAAATTTGTGATTGGTCAGAGAACTTTGACACAAAAATATGGCCAAATCAAAATTTGTCGCAAAATGTATGCAAGCAACTCAATAACAAGTGCAGACCAGTGACATGTGGGTGAGCCTGGAATTTCCCTCCCTTTGACTTTGCATTTTGATGAATTATTCACTTACAACATAGTATAAAATGGACGGTTTGAAAAGTTTCATCTGTTACTGTCATGTTACCAATGAATTGGCTTGGAGCAATGAATTTACACTGTGTGAGTGGCTACAGATAGTTCATGAGCCTGAAGGAGAGGTTAGAAGTAAACTTTGCTTGGAGAATTTGAGCAATTTGGGACAATGAGAGGTAAGCCTTTAAGGCTTTATATGGAAAAACTTACACAGCCAGGAATTATATTCAAAAACTCATAGACTCAGAATGAATTACAAAAGTGAGTTAGAATATTAACCTTACTGTGCACATACTCTCAGAGCCAGTAGTACACAACAGTCAAAATGTTTTGAAACATGCAAACAAATGAACCTCATAACTTAGAAAATGAATAGATTACTTTCCCATAACCCTTATATTACCCTTTAATCTCCTACACTACTGCTACAGCTACCCCTGTACAGTACCCTGACAACCACATGCATTCATGTTAATACTTCCTTAAGTAATAAATGCTACTCCTTCCTACCCTCCTACCACCAGCATAAGCCCAGTAAATGCTTACAAAACTGTACCTCTAAACCCAAACGGATGAGAACTAAAACTATGAAAGTTAACTTAGCATTACAAAGGTAAAAAAGGAAAACGAGGGAGTCCCACCAAAACCACCACGTTTATGGGGAAGCCATCGTTTTCAAACCACCAGCCCACCTGTGCCCGATCTTCTCCTTGTGTTTTTTCAATGACTTTTCAGCCTCTTCCTGTGAGGCAAAGCGGACATATGCCTCCCCCGTAGGCCTCCTGTTCATATCTGTCATCAGAGTGATACCATTCGCCTTGATCTCCAACCCTGCACGTTGTCAGTCAGTAACCCACCACGCCACCATAAAATCACATAAGGGGAAAGAAGGATGCATAAAGATCATGTCAGACGAGACATCAATTCATGAATCATTTCTGCAAGTTTAAAAGTTTGGAGTAAATTTCATTGATGAGAAAAACGTCTTTATAATCATGACCATTCTAGATTGTAAATTGTTAACAAATCCTTAGTGGTTTACAAAATTGTTTTTAATAGTTGACTAACCTGAAATAACATGTGCTCAGGGTATAACATCATATGTACAGTAAGCCCTGCACTACCAACCCACCAATAGTTCACCACATCATCCATACCCTTCCACATCCACTAAATCACCCCATACCCCTTCATGACCCACCACATTGCCCTCCATATGCATAAATACCCTTCCACACTCTTTGACAACTACCTTTAGCTACACTACCTTTAGCTACACCCCACTTCTACTTCCCTTTATCCTTGTAATCCTCCCATGACACACCCCCACCAACCATCAATCAAGCCATTATAATAACCTCAGCCCCCTTCCTTACCCTGACTGACTCAACCAGCTAAAACAACTAGCCTGATAATATCATTTACCACTGCAACACTGATTCTGACAAATATTACTGAAATCCTGACAAATAGATACATATCATGTTTAATTCCATTCATCCCCTTAAATTTATGAGAATCAAAGAAATGACGCAACAAGCCTAATATAATAGCTCATGTTTATGTCTCTACCAGGTACAGTAACGGCAACATCAAACATATTCGATTATTTCATAAGACTCTTAAATAGGACTTTTCTACAGAATTATTTTAATAGGGCTATTTTAACTAGTTATGTATTATTCAACATTATATCCAACATAAATCATTTCAATCAGACATGTGCAACGTGTGTCCAGTGTGCAATATGCAGACTATGGCGCCCTCACTTACAGCCGGTGATGCACTATCAAATTGGCTTTCTTTATTTGACTTATTACTTTCATGTTTTGTGTAGTCTACATTCTCAACAATGAACTGAGAACCTTCATGAACCTGGAGATCCTAACAATATGAAATGGTTTCTACATGACTGTAAAATCTATCAAAACCCTTTCTGTTGCTAGAAGAGCTTAAAAACACCAAACCAATCAGAACCTTGGACCACAGAGGCAAATTTTCTGTGTTCTCTGTGGTTCAATTTTCTGTCCTTTTCCATTTTTGATTGCATATTTTCTTGATCTGAGAAGGTCATGTGCCATCTATTTACTGTTTTTTTTTTTCCTATTCTACTTCAGTCTTAATTACCCTCATTCATTCCGATAAAAACAAACAGTATTTGGACATATTTTGTTATTTTTATGTTAGTGTGTATGCCTTTTTTCTTGCTTTTATTTGTGTTTGTGTGAGGATGTGTGTATGTCAAAATGTGGTTGTATGTTCTTTTCCTCCCTGTCTGTTTTCTTATTTCTATCCATTGTTTTCCATTTTTTCATAATTTCCTATATAACACAGAGGTTGGTACTGTAGCTTACACTCCTCCCCCATGCAGTCCCTCAACTAATCAAAGAAATCACAATGATGCACATTCAATCCTCACATTTAACATTTTTTGTTACTTTCCTACCCACTAACCCCCCACCCCCCCCCCCCCCCCCCCCCCCCCCCGTCACGAATCGAGGTTCGACGAACATGGCAAAGTAAATAAAATACAACCTTCTCGCTTTCAATTTTTGTTCTTTTTGATCAGTATGCAGATTATTTGGACAAAATTTTAAGGGTTACACTATGTGTAAAGCCACGTGTGTTTCACTTTCCCACAGACTTACTAGTATTTACAACATCACCTACCCTATAAGCAATAAATGCAAGCCTTATGCACACTGGCCACAAGTATTGCACACACCTGATTTAAATGCAATGAAAAGGGGTAATTTCAAGAGTTATCTACACTAATTCTACATATATGATGAATATTCAAATAGAAAATCCTCCAAAAGGCACCAACCATCCTCTGTGGTTCACTTGTCTTACCGCTAAAGAACTGTATAATATCCTCCTTCGTGCACCCATATGGAAGCCCACGAAGTCTGACACATTGGCCCTCCTTTGGCTTCACAGCATCCTCCCCTGCCCTCTGAGTCACCCATTCCATTTCGCTCTTCTGTGATCTGTAGACTAGGACATACCACAACACAAATGTATGAGTCAATATATAAAAACAGTGTAAACAGCTCACTAGACTGTACAGTCCCTCCATTCATTAAAGGCTCTCTAATCTCACCTCAGACAGTGCAATATTCCCTACTACATTTACTCTAAGCCCCTCCTACAATTTGAACAACAACACACAGCTGTCCAGTACACCTCCAAGACAAGCTTTATGTAGTTACTATTTTGTGACCAATGCCATGATAAACAATTTTGTAGACTTTTAAAACCTATTGATTATGCACCTGACATTTTAGCCCACTGTATCCTGAATGGCCAATGTTTCATGCACACCAAATGTGTGCATGTGTTGTTGGAGGTAAGCTCTAGTATTGTACCAATACTGCCAGTAGCCTATATTACTGACAACCATATTTTAGTTATCAACAGTTACCTATACACCAACCTGATACCAATGTTTGGGAAATAAATGGGCACCACGGCTAAAGGTTGTTTCAATTTGATAAGGTAAAGTATACAGTAGGAAATGGTATTTAAAAATACATAAAGTATCATTATCATGACATACATATGATGATAAATATTGGTTGGGTAAAATCGGCATTTAACGTCAATTTTACTGATAAAGATACAGTACACAATAAAAATGGGCAATAACGAGCAGTACCAATGTTAAATATTGTTACCCGGTCCAACACTAGTAAGTGTAACATTGGAGAGGTAACCAGAATATGTTCAAAAAAAATTGCAACCATATGTGAAGAAGACTCTTAAACATCTATCCACATTACGGCATCTCGTATGCTAACTTCTGAATTTTTTTGGAGGGGTACAAACCCCACTTCAAAAGTCACTTTTCAGAGTCATACAGACCAGGTAGTTTGCTACAAGTCTGGTAAAATCATGAGGCCAATTCGAATATAGGAGGTTTCGGATAAATGGGTTCGGAAACAGGGTTATAGTGCATTAAACCAAACTTACTACCTCCGCACACTGCATACCTGGCCCTTCTGTGAGGTTTCCCTCTAACTCGGTGTGTTTGTTCTGTGAACATTTTGAAGCCAGCAATGAGCAAGTAGGCAAACCTACATTTTGCAAGGTAAGTGCTATTCTGCATAAAATCTGGCCACACTGTATGTCTCTACTTAAAAAAATGTGTTTGATTTGAGGAATCAGGAACAAAAGAGCAACCCACCTCTGGTTTGCAAAGTAGGTGCTTAACTGCACAGCTTGCCCCACTGAAAGGTCTCTTCCTAAATCAGTATGTTTTGTCTATAAAGCCAGCAATAAATAAGGAGGCTCACTCCTTGCTTAAAAAAGGTGGGTGGCTGCCTACCCAGCTTGCCATACTGTAAGGTTCCTCCCTCCCTTAATCAGTGCATTACAGTAGGTTTGTGAAGCCTTCAATGAGTGGTATGTTACCTCTGCAAGGTAATTGCTAGCCTGCATAGTTGACTCTACTGTAAGGTCTTTCCCTAAATCAGTGTCTGGTTTGTGAAGCCTGCAATGACAGATCAACTACCATGGTTGTCATGGTACTGTAGGTATAGCCTGCATAGCTGACTCTTCTGTAAGGTCTCTCCCTAAACCTATTCATTTTATTTGTGCAGCCAGGAATGACTTTGCTTACATTGCAACCTGTATGGCATCTTCCTAGTTCAGTCGAGGATTACACAGAATCCACTCCACACAGTAGGAAAGAGTGAGCAACCCACCTCTGGCCCACATGATTAACCATACAATGCTATTAAACCTTTTAATCTAGTTTTCTTTTAATACAGTTGACAACATAGCACAGCACAGTCACATACTGTGACAGTGCATTCAATAAAAACTGTACAAAGTTTATGTACATGACAGCATGCACCACACACAGCAAAAGTAACTATTATTAATCAGGTGGTAGATCTATCTAGGACCTAGTCATTTTATGACTGCTGCTCTCAAAGATACCTGCATTATGATATTAAGATCTGTAATAGATACCATGAATTCTTCAAGGACACTCAGGGAGTGTCAAAACTGTAAAATCATGTGAGTAGAGACAGATAGTACGAAACATCAAACTGCACATGCAAAAACCTGCAGGAGGAACTTTACACTTAATCCTGTGCGAGTGAACATAGTGTAGGACATTGTACTCTTCAGTAGTTCTCCATTTTATGCAAACATAGAGCCCCTGATCACTCATCAGAGTTAATCCCACATTAGCACTGACTTCTCACAATAATACTGTTTGCAGCACATCTCAAGGCTTAACCTGACTTTTGAAGTGCCTTCCATGATCTTATCCCCGAGAATGAAGTACGAGCAAAGACTTCAAAGTTAAGAAGCAGCTTTACAGCTGCATCAAAATAGGTGTTGGTAATGAACCAAGGTTGTCAGATAGTTTCCAAAATGAGTGAAGGGAGCTGAACCTTTCAGTTGCGAGATGTTGGCATTTTTTTCAAGGTAATCTGAGGCCTCTTTACAACACATTTAAATATTAACAGATAGCCGTACTAGCCCCAGACTACCACACTCCCTGTCCAAAACAAAGTGGTCTAAATGCAAATGTGGTCAACACCCAATATCTTCTTTCACAAGTTTTTCTTTTTTTTTCAATTATGTGATATTTAAAAGTAAGCTTGGGGCAAGTGCTAATTCCCTTTACACACTAAAATCCACACTGTACAAAAATTGAATAAAGGATAAAAGAGGAAGCTGGTCACAAGTAACAGGCATCTTCTGGGACAGCCTGCAAGTGTTCTTTATGACCACAAACTGCACCAAGACGATTCCCATCCAGACAATTTCCCTTTGAACAACAATTTTCAATTGATTTTCAATCAATTATTGTTCAGACAACTTCTCCCACAAGAAAATTTGAAATTGGACTAGGTGAAGACTGTCCTGAGAAAAATTGTCCCTTGTGAAAATTGTCTGATGTGGGAATAGTCTGGGGGGGAATTATTCCACAGAAAGCTGTCCCTAGGGAATAATATGGGAGAAAATTGTCCGGGAGGGGATGTTTGGGAAGTTTTGTCAAAATAACATACATACCTTCAATGTACCGTTTCCCCATGTGTTTGTTGTGTTTCTTGAATGCATTGTCCATGTCATTCTGGTCAAAAAATTCCAGGAAGGCCTCACCAGTTGGACGGCCATCTTTACCATAAATCAGTTTAACCCCTTCTTCCTCTTCCACAACTTTGCTGTCTGTTGATGAAAAAGGACAATGAAACTAACAATTGATGTAAATATTATACCAGAATTATTTATAATAAAAGCTTTGCAGTAGTGCTGGAAATTAGTGCTAACTTCCCAAGGATGAAATTAAACTTCCCAGAATTTTCACATGCTTTCATGTCCAATATAACCAAAATTCCCACTTATTGTCAATGATTTCTTCCTTTTTATACCAAAAGTTCCCACCAAGGAGCTCCCAAAAGTCCCACTTCTTTCCACCTGTACAACTGAAACTGACAAATCAACTTTTAGTTGGAATGGAATCACCAAAGGTATCATATAATATTGCATTTGATTTTCATCATTTATAAATTCGATTTATCATGACACAAGTGTGACATCACACTGTGGGAAGAAACGAGGAACAAATTGTGTGCAAGGTTGTGCACTAAAAATCCCTGGGAGCCGTATCAAGAAGTGACTTTCCTTCATGAGAAAAGAAAGTGCAGCTGTATGATGTCCAAAAAGAAATATTTGAAGCCTTAATTTCAGCAGGTACGTAGGCATCTAATGCATGCCTCAGAAAGGGGTGCTACACACAAAACAATAGGCTATTGTGCCTACTATTGTGTGTTATGTATGCCATCAACCAGTACTGCATGTCTTACTACAGCAGGTGAAGTACTGAACAAATGGAGCAAACGGGGACACTAAATAAAATACAAAGAGCTCTAGTGTCAGGAGATTTGTAAATTTATACAAGGCAAAGTTTGGGAATGTAAGTGACATAGGTTTTTATACAGTATCAAGTAACCTTTGTTTTAAATAGAAACAATGGTTTGGCAGTATCTGACATTTTAAATCAATTTCACCAACAACAATATGATGATTATTAACAAATATTGATACTGAACACCTATCATTTGTCCAACAGTACCACCATATGACTGTACGCTGAGAGGTCTGGCTAAAACTGCTTTATTCTGGTCAAAGAAAGAAAATAACATGAGTAGAAAAAGTTGGGAATCTTCAAGCTGGGAGGCTCTTTCCTGGGAAATATGGGCTATTTACAGGCAAAGTTTAGCAAGTGGATGGAAATTTTCCTTTTTGTACATGAAAATAACAAGAAAAATTGTGGAAAATTTCACTCCCTTAATGGGAAATAACAGTTTCTCCAGCCCTGGAAAATAGTAAACAACCATAAATGAATTTACATGGAGGCCTTTAAATTTAAAAAGAAAAATTAAGAATGTTGACTGTTAACACAAAAGTTAAGTATACATTCTAATTCAATGTTCAACATTTTAAAATGCTAAGTCAAAGTAAAAATAAAGTACATTGCCATAAAAAGTCTGGTAGAAAAGTGTATACTTCAAAAGAAGACCTGAGCAACAATTTTATTGATACATATTGAAAGAGAAACTAAATTGACACATTCTGGTGGAATTTTCTGTAAATTGTGATGTAAACATGGAATTAGCATATATACATTAGTTGCTACACTATGACCTTCAAATAGATATGAATATGAGTGTCCCATTAGAAATGGAAAAGTTTGAAAAATTCCAGTGCCTTCTACAGTGTCCACTAGAAATGCAAAAACATGAAAAGTTGTAAGAAAAATTAGTTCTCAAGGTCTAAGAACCAGAATGCGAGGTATTCACACTCGCGACTCTAAAACTGAAGGGAAAAAGAAAGACGACAGATCTGAGTTGCGATGGGCATCGAACCGCACACCTACAATGTGAGAGACTATCGCCCTATCCATCACGCCATCAGGATCAACTGAGAATTATTAGTCTTTAAAAAATACATACACACTGTAAAGCACCTTGTGTGATAAATGCTAACAAATGTGACGGATCTACTCCAAGGATGGAGTCATGCATCTAGTGGAGGGTTGTCTTTTATGTTATTATCTTTAACGATGGGACGTGCTCACTCGAAGGTAGCACTTTCATGTTTCCTAGGGATCGTTCAATAATTGAGCAATCACCCTTTGCCTTTGGTGGCCATGAACGACACTGTAACTTACTGTGGAGGCTTCGGCAGCAATGACATGGATGTACGCATCCATAGGCTAAAGCGGTATTGACTATTGAGGCTTTTCTCAATCTGAAAAATATTCCTGTGTGGTAGCACAAAA
>WURT03668047.1:0-17600 GCA_009936505.3 Holothuria glaberrima | reverse complement strand
CTGGTGCATTATTTTGGACAAATTCTAAGGTAAATTACTGCAAATTTTTGACATTTCTTACAGAAGAGACGAATAACTGGTTTTCGTGCTTGGAAAGTGGGGGGGGGGCTAAAGCATACTTCAGCCCCCCACAAATTTTGCTGGGGGGCTGTCGCCCCCCAGCCCCTGGCTTCCTACGCCCTTGTGTTTGATAGAGGTCAAAGGTTACCTGAGGTCATTAGAGATCAAGTGGTGAAAACCTTGTAAACTACTTACAAGTATATTTTTAGAGGGATAACAATGGTTCAGCTCTTGCTTATAGCATAAGGATGTCCCCATATTGAGTAAAGGAACTATATTGCCTTTGTCTAGGTCAAAGGTCATTTGGGGTCAACAGAGGTCAAATGGTCTTTACTTCAAAAATATGGTATTTCATGAAGGGTGTTGATATGTCTTAAAGGTGGCTTTCCTCCTATTTGTCAGGGTACTGTATAGCAGGAAATTTCCATGAGGCTAATTTTTTGCGATTCTGTACCTCGTACACATATTTGCAGTGTGAAGAAATCGCTGTTGCATCAACCAGCATAGTCTTGTACACAGAAACAGAGGTATTTTCGTGGGTCTTGAATTCGCGATTAGTTACTTTGTCGCGAAAAGCACGAAAATTAAACCCCCTGTGAAAATTTCCCACTGCACAGTATATAATATCAGCAATCCCGCTTAGCAGCTTTTAAATCATCTCTTCAAAACTTCCTCACACACTCAGGTTTATATGAACTGTATGTAAACTGGTCCAATCTACAAAAGATGAGGGTGGCAAGCAATCCTTTCATGTTCTACAACATTGATCTAGAATACTGTTGCCTCTGGTGGATGGGGGAATGTAACTAATGATGAATGTTTAAAATTTTAAGTAAAATCTCCTAGTGTAATTGCAATGCCTCCTTGAATATTGTGGCTCAGAAACCTAAACAACAGAGTGAATTTTTAAAGACAACTTTGCAGTCAGCAGTTGCCATATGTACACAAATGTACTGTCCTTTGTTTTTTTCATCATTTTCATAAGTATGCAGAATATATACATTGTGTGTAGCAGGAGTATGGGGGGGGGGGGCCTGGACAAACCATGTACACATTTTCAAACTGTAATACACTAAATGAAATAAATGATAATTATTGAAGATCATCACCATTATCATTTTTCAAAGTGCATTTTAGGATAGGGGATGGGGAAGGGATTCCTAAAAAAGATATTTGGAAATTTTGTATGCCTGCAAAAATGACAAAAAGGATGACCTCCAAAATGTCTGTTGTCCTGTATTAGCTTTGGTAACCATGGCACCATCAAGCGCTATTTGTTTATTGCCAAGAGTTGTTCTGTGGTAGATGGGCTGTCCAATAGTATAATAGGGGAGGAAAGTAGGAGCCAAATAGATCCAAAAATGTACGTCTTTTATTGAACAAAAACATGTTTTTTTGCAGTTTTGTGACAGCACTGAAAAACCCTTTGGAGTCATGACTCCAAGAAAAAGTGGAGTCTTTACTCAATTCCTGGCTCATGTCTCTGAATTAGAGTCAGGTATTAAACCAGGCCTCTCAAGCCTGTTATGCTGGTTTCCCTTTGCAAGCAAAAACACAGCTAATTTCATCACTTTTAAGCCTGCTGAACAAACCTGTTTGCTCTTTGAAATAGCATTATTGCACTATTTCTTAGTCCAAGCTATTTATCCTTCCACTGTCTTTCAACTTGTAACTGGATTATGGTCTGCTATGGACAGATGGTTCTCTAGCACATCCATTGCAATGTCAGGAGTCCAGCCCTGCAAGCATGAAGCTGTCACTGCTGTAATACAAGAGATCGTTTTCTTTTTTAAAATGCTCAAATATCTCAACCAAAATTGATGTATTCAATTTTGCAGTGATTTGTGCATTGATGAGAGCAAAAAAGGCCTAAAAGTTTTAAATTCCAGTTTCAACGATGATCACTTGCTTTGTGTATTTCTTGAGATGTTAGCAGATAAAATTACTACATTTGTGACTCAAAGTAAACTTGTCATCTGTAGAATTCCTTAGCAATACTTTGTTTTCAAAGTTGGCCAACATATTGTTTTAACTTTGAAATGGAAAGGGGCATGAGTTTACCACTGTGGAATTTAAAATTGGTGAAATTTCTATGTCTCCCATGAATTCACACCATGGAAGCATGAGACTATTGTAAGAGAATATTGATTATAATTGTTAAAGAATACAAAAGTGAAACTATGAAACTATGATGACACCTCTGCTTGCTTCAAGTTCACTTTGGGGTAAAAATGTGATACCTGATTTATGTTTTGAGAACCACACGTTAGAAAATCAGTGACAAATTACCAAAACATTTCAAGTGGTTCCTCCTTAACACATCCAGAACTAAATAAGAGCTTCAACCCTTTAAGAGATTTTATTGAAGCATAAAGAGACTGGTTTTTGTAGGGTTTTCCCTTAAACAAGTTGAAAATGTTTTCAACAAATAGAGTTTTAACAAGTTGTTTAGGTTCCTGTTTAATATCAGATAACAAACCAAGGTGGCTTTACAATTAAGCCCAAATCTGAACCTACCCCAGTGTTCGCATTAGGTAGTCTGCATGATTTCTACACTCTTCTCGACCATATCATAGGTTTTAAAATTGTGTGCAGGAATTTCCTGTTGGGCAAAAGTTGACCTTTTATTTTGCACCTTGTAGAGATACCCCCTCCTTAAACCAAAATCACCCTCAGACTACTTTCCCCCCAAATTCCAAAATCCTCTCCTCCTGAAAATTCTGAGATGTACCGGAATGCCAACACTGCCATACCTTTAAGATCAGATCCTGTGGCCTAAGATAAATGCTGTCATGTATATACAGATCTGGGTCCAGATTCATAAAGACTACTTATGCACAAACAATTGCATAAGCCTGACTTATGCAACGTATCTTTCTTAGTTGGTATTCACAAAGGAAAAAGTTTGTTACTTTTTTGGGTAACTTTACGCAAGCTTCAGAGTTGTCGTAAGTATGGAAAAGCCATAGTAACACAGTACAGAAGCACGTGTTATGCATGGTTGTGTAGAACGTAGGAGCGTGAGTGTTGCCACAGAAGACTGTGCGCATTGATTTATCAATAAAAGTCATCGTGATTGGCTCAAAATGTGACAAAGCAAGATTCAACCGCACACACGATTGGTTAATGTGCATCTGTTGCAGTTACGCAGAGTATCTTTACAAACTGCCTAAGTTGTTTTCGTGAATACCATGTAGGAAAGTTCTTACGCAGTGCGTAAGTATTTTGACTTATGCAAGAACTTACGCAAATGTTTATGAATCCTGCCCCAGATCCAGACTTGATATACTTCTGTTGCAGAAGTAGCTTTCTCAGGACACTGTTTATTTGCAACATCTCTCTGTTTCACAGGTCCTTATTTTCTTGGTTTTTCCCTTCTTTCATTACGCAGGCAAAAAAGAGTTTCCAAAGTGTCTTGAATAATAGCAGTTCATCTCAGATGGCTGTTTCTGTAGCAAGGTACAACCTCATCAAACTAATCAAGGACAAGGATAAGCCAGCTGCTTTGGTGAGTGACTGCTTGCAATTTGTAATGAAGCACATACCTTTCTTGCCTTCCTCCAGTACTTGAACTCATTCAGTTTATATCAGGGATTCCAAATTTAATTCAGACTTTTACGACCAAACAAAAATAATAAATGTTGTAATTTAGAGTAAATGCCACAATGGATGCTAAGCTGTTTAGTCCCCAGGGGCTGGAAAAGATATAGGAAATAAAAAGTTGTGGTAAACATGAAAAAATTTGAGACCTTCTGCCATGAAAATGCTACTTAAATTTTTTATTTATGGTGTGATTTGCAGCTGTTGTTTCTATTATTTATAGACAAAATCGTAATCCAGTTTTCATGAAATACCGGTCGAGGTGTTTATGTCATGTAATCGTGCTTCTGTTTGCTTTACTGTACATTCTGTGCCAGGCAATGCCTGGCAATCCTGAATGCTGATGTCACTTGAAATGACTCTATATGCCCTACAAACTCTAAAAGTGCAGGTCTGTTGGAGCTCCAGATGACTTTGAAATGTTTACATGATGAACGATCTTATCTTCTGTAAACTTTCGGTCCTCCAAAAGAATTTGAAAAAGTGACAGAAAGTCTGAAGATAATTTGTCGAAGTCTGGAAATAATTTGTTGCATCTATTTTGCGTAAGAACAAGTTCAGTGGAAGGCTGTGTTAGGCTGCCAGCCATGTGGAACAAGTACAGTACCATTTTCATGGTAATGCTTTGTAGGCTTCCTTAGTTTTTGTGTAAATCTTACCCTCTCAGTGGGTTTATATGTGTGAAACAGTCACCAACTATCCCTATTTGTTTTAATTCTTGAACTAGAACACTCACTTGATGATTCCTTGCCAAAGAAAATTGAAGGTGTCGAGTTCTTTCAGTCAGGGTGGTGTTGGGCCCTGCTAAAGGGTGCCGAGTGGTGTCAGGTAGTGCCGAAGGGTGCCAGATGTTTGTCAGCAGACACAAAAGACCTTGACATGTACCATTAATTGCACATGACATATGCTATACTTACAAAGTTCTAACTTTGACCACTGCAAGTGACCTTTGACCTTTGCCAAACACATGAAGTCCACGTTGAGTTCTCTATTTGACCTGCTGAGACCTCACCTGACCATTAACATCCAGGAAAATCACAATTCTTCTTGAACTCAATCTAAAGTGTACACATGCTAAGTGAGAGATCTTTTAAAGTTTCACTTTGTGATACATCATGTTATGTTTTATCACAAGTTGACCTATGTTTACAAGGTTTTTGGGGTTTTTGACCTTTAGTGGCTTCAAATGACACTTAACTTCCATCACAAACAATAGGAACCTTCCTTTTTTGCATTTTAATATGAAAGATCTACATACTAAGTTTGAAAAGGTCTGATGTCAGTATTTTAGAGAGTACCTATTTTCAATTTATTGGTATTGTGGAAATATCCATGCTGTGTGAATAAAGGTGTTCATCAGGGTTCTAGCTAGAGCATATTTAGTGCCGGGTGGCAGTTGGTTTATGAAATGCCATCCTGGGGGAGGGGTTTAAGGGGAGGGTGCCCTCCTCCCCTTTGAGAAAATTTTGTATCTTTAAGGGGGCTTAGATTCAAAATTGTGCTACCTTTTGTGTAATTTCATTCAGTTTTTTAGTTGATGTTTAATAATTTTTATGTTTTTGGTATTTTTACCATATTTTAGTTAATGTTACTTGAATGTAATGTTTATCTGAAGTGCAGTATAGAATATGATCTAAATAGTGCATTTTCAGCAATGTTTCAGTTTAGTTTGCAGAAAATCTGTGCCAGTACATTTGACCGTGAGTGCTGGGCGCAAGTAAGGAGTGCTGGGCGGCCCCACCTGGCACCGCCCCACCATAGCTAGAACCCTGGTGTTCATATGCCAATGTATTTGATTGTAATGATATTCCACCAGATCCTTTGAATGACTTCATTCTCTCCACCTTCTTGACAGGGTCTTTTAGAGGATGCTCAAGAAGCAGGAGACCCCAACATTCATCTTCTTCAGAAACTTCTGGAATAGCAAGACTAAAGAATTGTTCCAACAGCAAGAAAAAGAAACCATGGACATGCCTATTAAACTTGCATTTTTAGAGTATGCAATACCATGCCACTCTGTTATGAAAATCATTGAACTGGCCTTTTTTTGAACTACCATAACTCTAGTCTTCAGTGTATGCTCTGTATTACCAAACTGTTTCCTGCTGTTGACATACTTTCCTCAATAGCTCTGGTAGATTAATTGTCTCAAGTGATACCCAAGCAAATACCTTCACTTGTCAACTAAAAGGATATTTTATCTCTTTTGTCGAGGATTTGATATTCATATTATGGGAAAGATACCTGTACCTCAGTTTTTCTGTCAGTCAATTGCACAGTAACATAGATAACCAGACAGCCAATTTAGCAATTTTTTGCCTCTTAAATGTAAGTTTAGTACTGTGGTTTCAAGTTGATTTTTTTGTTTATCAAGACTTTTGAAATCAATCTGTTTTAACTGAAAGTACACAAATACCCTCAATGACTAAAATCAAATTATTGAGACAAGTAAGTTTATTTACCCATTTCAACATGTGTTACATTTCTAATGGCAGCACAAAAATAGTTGCCATGTTGTATTAATGAGCAAGGTGCAGATGTGCATGAATGCTCAAAATTATGACTCAGTCCATGCTAGCATTGCCACCGGTGCCCGGTCAACATACCATGTATGCACACTACTTTATAAGTATAGATGTAGCATACAAGACATGTACAAACCTGCCACAATTCTCTAAAATGGCCAAAGGAACAATCCATGACCTCATGGGAGATGGGTCTGCAGCTATTGCATATACCAGTTTTTGTGTCAGAACCAGAATTCAGAGTGGTATTATGTGCAGGCTTTTTTTTAGAGTTTGGTGAAAATTCTTACTAAAATTTTAAGTGTTTGAAATATGTAAATGGCAAACTTAGACAGCCAAAATGTACGAGTTTCCCTCAAGCAATTATTCTCTCTCTGAGATAATTTGAATTGGGTTTAGGAATCCTGCAATTAAGCATCTAAGCCCAAACACTGGTGTGAGTCCATTTCACTGACATTGTATCTCTTATAGCAATGCAGAAAAGCTGACATATTGAAGATACCAAGAGGTTCAGTTCTCCATGTGAACACAAAGTGACCAATCAGTGGCAGTTGAGGTAGTGATGTCACTGGTATGCATACAATATACAGTCTGTGCAGACAACTTAAGCATGCATAATGCTGGGGTGTGTACTTCCAGCATGGTGGTGCATGAAAAATAATTTCACAAGTTCAATGTCGAGTGGATTCTTCCATGGGGTAAGAAAATGTTTTTTTATTAGTAACAGTATTATTTATTATTATTGTATTTATTATTTATTCAATTTGTGGCATAAACATTTGCCCTTTAATTTCCCACACACACAGGGTTCGATTCCCAGGTCGAGTCATACCAAAGACTTTAAAAATGGAACCTTCTGCTGTTGTGCGTGATGCTACTCATAAGCAACGGAGTAAGGGAAAACAAGCCAGTGAGCCACAACTGGAAAAAAGGCCTTGGCCGGCCCGACTTAAACCAATTGGTTAGAAACTGAGCCGTAAAACCTCATCTAAATAACTAACAATCCACACACACCATGTCTATGAATAAGCAAGTTCATTTCTTGTGCAAAAGCTTTTAAAGCCACTTTTTTATTGAAACTAGCCTACAGAACTTCTTGACACTGATATACATAACATGCTGCACGACATTTTAGCGGAGAGATACAAAGAAACAAAAATTGTTAAACTTGTGTCGGCGAGTCAGAACACAGTTACTTTCCAACAGTATTTCAGTATTCATGTCTATTCACTCAAGGGTGACGAACTCAAAATGGAAGTATCCATATTTATATGTGGATGCATATTTATATTTGTGTCACATGTGCATAGCCTTTATGTATACATTGATAAAGTCTTCCCCTTTCATGTGATAAATGAGGTACAATTTTCCATTTGAGTGCTGACTCTTTCAGACAATAGCATCAATGTTTGTTCATTTGACAGTCATATTACCAAACATTTTTCATTACTGTCACACTCAACAGTTTCTCATTATCGTGACTTAGCTAAAGCAAAAGTGGCCATCATGGACAGGTTTTTGCCTCTTCTGAGAACAGTAAGACCATTAAATCCATTGTTTATCATACAATCTGTAACAATTCAATTCTCATGTTACATGGAATATACGAGTCATAATGTAAAACCAATCTTGCATCAGTGTTTGCTTTCTATTGAACAATAAAATGGAGCATGTTTTACTTCTACATTTCCTAGATTTATAGCTTGTTGGGCACAGTTTATGGTCATGTGCCTAAAGAAGTTTATACAACAGATCCCTCCATCAACAGGTTGCCTTCACGGAGCTTTCAAGTATGACTCATTCGTCTCTTTCTAAATTATCGCAACGTAAAGTAACTAAATCATATTAAAACCAACAAGTGCTGTATAGGTTTTGCAGTAAACTCTTTAAATTATTTTTTAGTAATGAACAGCTCATCAAATACTGTACATGACAGCCTTGCCTTCCTCATTCCCTTTCTCCTGAAGATAATGTGTCTCTCTTAATGCAATGGAACTGGTGTGGAAGTCATAGGTCTTTAGCTTAGCTTATCACTTTAATAATTGTATGTACACAAATTATTTCATTTCCAAATTTATTTTCAAAACATTCATTGCACAATGATCCAAGTATTGTAAGAAACAAAAGTTCATCAAGACATTTTTAAGAGCTATGATTTTGTGCAGGCCCATTGTCTAGGGGGAGGGGGAGGGATGGGAAACTGTTGGCAGGGGACGGTTCCCCCATAAACATTTTGTCCTCCTAGAAAATTTGAGAACAAACATGACCATCGCTTTGATATAGCTTAATACATCTTGCCCATGTGAAAAATGTCCACCTGAAAAACATCTTGTCACCTCCCCAATCCACAAACACATACCCACCCAGGTTTTTTTCCCATCAAGGAGAGGACCTCATTGTTCTTTCCTTTGTGTTTGCTTCCTTAACCCTAACCTTAACAACAGATTGTCTATTGTTTTGCACCTGAGGACCCCTGAAATCTATTGTTCTGACACCTGAGGACCTCATCTTGAATAGAAAATGTCCTCACCTTGTATGAAATATTGGGTCCACCCACACACACACACACACACACACACATAACTTGTCTGGCTTCATGTCTGTTTCCAGAATATTTTGTGACAACATAATGACCCTGATAATGTTTACAGGATGGAAGTGTTGGCAGACATGTTTTCAAATGCAAATAATGGGAAATTGTCTGGGATCAAACCAAGGTGACCCTGAGCTACTATAATTAGAAATCTTTGAAAATTGGGAGGACTGGCCTACCTCTTTCCATAGAATGGAAAGATTCCTTTGAAGTTCTGAAATCCTTTCAACAACAGACTTATGGTTTCAAAGTGTTTGACAGTTTTATACTTTAGTGCTGTAGTCCATAAAACCCATCAACGCTCAGCAATAAACTTATTACAAATGTAGAATATTGATGGCTACTGAAATGTTTCATCAAGTTTGACAGTTTTACCACTGGACCTTGTATCTGCTGAAAAACTTCATCAGATTCAACAGTTTTTAAGACTAAACCTCATATTTGCTTAACTCAAGAATATCAGGAGTCATTACCATTTACAATCATACTAAAAGAAAATAGTTATTTTTAAACAAAATATACCTAGAAAATTTAGCAAGTTTTCGACATGTGTCATACCCTAGCATCAGGAGGGCATCAGTTGCCCTTTTGCAATTGGTCTCTGGTGGTATGGAGGCCCCCTTGGCATACATTCATAGGTATAGCCCTATTGTACAGACCTTGTGAAGTGGTGCACATTTGGTGTCCAGTGGTCATATCACCATTATTTTCAGAAAAGCATAACCATACACTCTCAGTGATAAAAAACCATGTTCACATAAAAACTATTAACGCTCTTATTATGGTGTACTATAGGTGTAGGAAGCTGTTTGAGACTGGGGGGGGGGCTGAACCTTATTTTGGATTGCTGTCCTGGGGCAGGGTCTAAGGGGAGGGGGACCCTCACCTTTGGAAAATTTCTGGATTTTTGAGGGACCTTAGATGCAATTTGGTGCACCATTTTTGGACAAATTTTAAGGTAAATTACTGCAAATTTTTTACATTTCTTCGAAAAGTTTTCGATTTTTGAGGGACCTTAGATGCAATTTGGTGCATCATTTCGCACATATTTTAATGTAACTTACTGCACATTTTTGACATTTCTTGGAAAATTTTTGAATTTTTGAGGGACCTAAGATGAAATTTGGTGCATCAAATTTTTGAATTTTTGAGGGACCTTAAATGCAATTTGGTGCACCTTTTTAACTAATTTTGAGGTAAATTACTGCACATTTTTGACATTTCTTGAAAAATTATTGGATTTTTGAGGGACCTTAGGTGCAACTTGGTGCATCGTTTTGGATGAATTTTATTAGGTAAATTACTCCAAATATTTGACATGTCTTGGAAAATTTTTGGCTTTTGAGGGACCTTAGATGTAATTTTGTGCATCATTTCGCACATATTTTAATGTAACTTACTGCACATTTTTGACATTTCTTGGAAAATTTTTGAATTTTTGAGGGACTTCAGATGAAATTTGGTGCATCATTTTGGACAAATTTTAAGGTAGATTACTGCAAGTACTTGACATTTTCAACAGAAAAGACAAATAAGGGGTTTTTGTCCTTGGAAAGTACAGGGACTGAAGCATACTTCTGCCCCCTACAAATTTTGTTGGGGGGCTGGAGACCCCCAGCCCCTCGCTTCCTACGCCCTTGTGGTGTACGCAAGAAAGGCCATTCTAAAGAAGAAACTGTAATAACACTTTTGTCCTAGCAAAAAAAAAAAACCTATTTTCTGGGGTTACATCCCAACTGACATGTTGTTGTGTGAAATTTCTCACATTAGATGTTGATACAAATTTGTTCCAATTCTAGTCAAAGCTGTCTCTTTGCTAAAACACAAGGATACTTATATGCATTGTGAATGAGCATATACAGCTAGCGTGCATGTGTCTCATCCGTATCATTGGTACAGTACCTGTAAAGAGCCAGTGTTGTTATTGGCAGTAAGCTCTAGCATGCAAAGATACACAGAACACAAAGTATGAGACTCAAAAAAATTTGAACAGGGCCTTGTTAAGGTGCTTACAGTCTTCAAATGTTGTCAAAATGCTGTAGAGCCCTTGGAAAACTACCACTCTTTCCCTATAAATAATGACGAAATACAGTATGTCCTTTCTCTATCCCTCCAATTTGTCAGCGTTTGAAATAATGAATCAATAAACATTTCAAGGAGCTCAGGGAACGCTAGTGTTTCTCATGTTACCATGCACATGCCCTGTGTACCATTTGTCTCATTACACTTTAATTTAAACTTGCAACTCAATTTATCCCACTCCTGACTCCATCTGTCACAACTGTCATACTTGACATACCCATAACGCCATAATTGATTTCTGGACAATTTCACTTACGTCAAGCTACCTGGTAACTTTATCCAACAGTCACTTATTTCACATCAATACTTTACCAAGCAGGCTCTAAACCAGCATATCGTCAAAAGACTATACCATTCCTCCAGTGATGTAGGTGACAAAGCCCTTTGTGGAATCCACACGATTCACACCTATTAGCTGTGGGATGTAATTCTGGACACTGCTTCTATTTAAACCACCTGTCAAACAAAGGTCATTTCTCAAATTTCAGCTTGATATGTTAAGCTGTCAAGGAGCAACAATTAAACATTGTGAAAATGAAGTAGCTTGTTTGGTTGTGTTAAAAAACAAGTTGGCTATTTGCTCTCAGAGCTAGGGAGTTTTTGGATATCTTGAAGATATCATGTTTGCAAAGCTTTCAGTTTGACCTTTATGAAACTAAATTCATCAAAAACTACAGCATTTTATTTAATATAAGACACCCATCTTAAAATCTGTTAAAAAGGTTTTTCAGTTTGACATCTGGTAAAAACCCCAAGTGAACTTTGGCCTCAACCAAATGGTTGTTCAACTCAACCTAGACATGCATATAATGCCAAATGTGAGGTGCATCAGAGCTCCCCCTCTTGAGGTAGGGGATTGTGAGGTTTTCACAGTTTGGCCCTCCAGTAACCCTGAGAGTGCCTTTAACTGCTAAAACAGCATAGGGTTCTTTTATAGAACAGAACATCCTGTCAAGAATGACATTCATCAGTTTTGCCGTCTTGAAGTATTGTGCTTTAAATTTTCAAAGGCTGACCTTTGATGAAATCAAAAGAGCCTTTGGCTTCTATGAAGAGCAACAGGGTCCTTCCATTCTAATTAATGGGGCACTCACATGCCAAGTTCAAGAATTCTTTAAAGTTCCTCTAATACTTAAGATATGTTTACAAGGAATTTACCTCTAGTGACCTCAAAAGACCTCCCCAAAACAATGGAGATCATCCACTTGATGTGGGGCATTTCTATGCACAGTACAAGACCCCTAAATATATACATGAACATCATGTTTATACAACCAATTATTGCATTTTCACCATTTTAAGTCTGGTGACCCCAAATGATCATTGAACAAAAGCAGTAGAATTGTTATATTCATATAGAACACAAAGTCCCAACAAGAATGAGACTTATCAGTTTGCCTCTTGAAGTATTGTGCTTACAAGATTTTCACAGGCTCAAAAGAGCCTTTGACCTCTACCAAGAGAAATGGAGTTCTTCCCTTCCCTATGGGGCACTCACATGACAAGTGCAAGAATTATTAGTTCCGTACTTAAGATGTCATGTTTACAAGCCTCCTCTACTGATGTCAAAAGGCTTTCTAAAAACAATAGAGATGATTATCCACCTAATATGGGGCATTTACATGCACAGTACAAGTGTCTAAATTTAACCTTCCATCAACATTGTTAACATTGCACCATCAATGAAAGTCTGGTGACCCTAATTGACTGTTGACCTCCACAAAAACAGGGTTCTACCCAACATGCATCACCCACATGCTAAGTGTGAGATTCAAAAACTTTTCCTCTAGAGATACCATGCATGATTATATGGTTCTTATACGCTATGATCTCTGGTGACCTCAAATGAACTTAACTAAAGCCCACCAAAAACAATAGGGATCATCTACTCCCACATGCCACATGGAAGACATTTTACAGTGACTATTCTTGAGATGCAGTAACATGTTAAAGAGCCAAGTGTCACACACATACATAATCATTGCAGAGATCTCTTCCACTTTTGGCATAAAGGAATCAACAAAGTATTGAACCATAGGCGGGCTAAGGGAAGTATTTTCAGCCTGAAAAAAAGCATTTGTAACAGTTCCTGACCCATCTCGAGGCAACTTCTACAGCCCTACTGATTTTGAACAACTAATTAAGTCAATACAAGAAGAGATGAGAGCAAATTAAGGATCTGCAACTAGTTACAGGTGACTCCAAAAACATGGGACTCAAGTACTTGCAGCCATTAGAGTTACAATCACACTTAATTTACTTCACAACCCACTGAGTTGAACTTCTGAAGGTTGGAAAACCAATTGCAACCCATCAACTTCAGAAAACTCCATTCAAAACTCCCATATGTCGGGTAATAAAACTTCAAGAAATTATTTCATGAATCAAAAGTGCCTTATATCTGTAAGATAGGTGAATGACTTCTTGAATAAGTGCTCAGCCATTTTGCAGGATCATAGTGTGGGTAATTAAAGATCACTTATATTCATTTCAAACCATACTTATTGAAGGAAACTGGATGCAACTTTATCGCACTGTGCACACAGTATGAATTAGTCACAATTCCAATCATAGTCAAATATCTACTGTACTTTCCATGCAGAATTGCAACTTTGGACATGTCCGAACCTAGTCAGACCCTCCATAAACAGTAAGTAGAGCACACTCCTTTAAATTGTCTTTTCTAACAGGTCCATACCAATCAGGATACAGGCTGCATACATTCCATCAGTGACATTTTGTTACATAATGTCCAGGCAACCTTCTTAACCCTTCCATAGGGTTAAGAGTAGACTACTAAGTCATCAGTACATCCTCCCAGCACTCTTCATTGAGTCTTAATCTCTTCTTCCATCAGGCTGTCTCTGACATCCTTACCCTCACGTTTGGCCTTCTGGATCCAGTATTCTACTCCCCCTACTTCTTTCATAAGTTCCTCTAGCCTGGCTTCTTTTGCTGCCCTCTCCATACCCTTCTTTTCTTCTTCTTGTCTCTTAACAGCCTCCTCACAGGACTCTATCCAGCTCTTCAAGATCTTTGGATAATTTTCGATGTCTTCCTTTTCAAGTTCGGCCAATCTTGGTAGAAGGTCACCCTTCACCAGTTCTTCATTGGAAGCTTCCTCTAATCTTCCTGATGCTTCTAGAAGTTGCAACTGCTCCTGAAATTGGAAAGATGAAGATTGACTGTGTAATTTGATAACCTACCAAAAGCTAGAGATTGTAATAAATTACAAATACAGTAACACCCACATGCATTCCTACACAAATTCAACTAAAAGCACTAAAACAATGATAATTCTCTCAAAAGGCAAACTAATTATTGAATATTGTTGATGTGCAATGACAGAGAATCATTTCCTCAAGACCATTAAGAAAACAGTAATATTTGAGCAGGTACATGTACAAATGCATTTCCATGATTTAGCTATCCTACAGAAAAGGCAAAAATCATCAAAGGGAGCATATATATAACAATATTAAACAGCTGATATTTACTCGTGGATCAATACTCATAAACCAGGACAGAAAATAAAATATCCCCATACCCTGTAAGAGATTGTAACATACTGGAAAAGAGCAACCCCCATCCCCAACCTGCTCAGTAGACAACAATGCAAAACTTATACTTTTGAAATATTTCAGTGGAGTATTTTTTTTATATTGAAGGTGTTTCTTTTGTTTAAATAGGGTGATTAATATAGAAAGTTAAAAAAGTGTCAAAATTTCCTGCAGATCACTGTTTTCTTTGCAGAATAATCTGACTCAGGGTGCAAGAATCTCAGTCACACACACACACCAACACACACACCATTTCACCCTCCTTCACTCTCAAAATTAATCCCAATGCCTCTGAGAGTATCCCATGCAACAAAATAGCATCTTTTAAATACAGTGTATCTCATAAACTTTTCATGAAATCATGCTTACGATTCCAGACAAGACAAATGCATTTGGTGATTACATTAATCTGATTTGTGGAAGTATCATGGGTGGCAATTTTTTTTTCAATACTGAGGGGGGGGGGGGGCATATTCCCATTTTCAAATAATTTACTGTGTGAAAAATCGAAGTCAATGAGCAATTTCTCAAACATTAGGGGACATGTTTCCCCTGTTCCCCTGGATATCTGGGAATTAGACGATTGGCAATTAATATTTCCAGAAATCAATTTGCTAAGTGGGGAACCGTGAGCCTGAAGGTTTTGAAGTTTTACAAAGAAACATTTGAATCAATGGTTAAAATTGAGTGAGGGGTCTTGAGTACATAAACAAAGATAAATGAAGGGACTAGTAAATGTTTTGTGTATGATTATACACATTCAAGTGGATATGCAGGTGTCTCTACAGAACTTAACAACACAGTTTAGGTGCTAGTTGCGTGTATGAAGGCTGGTTCTCTGAGATTAGATTGTGCCATAGTGAAAGTGACATGTGAAAATTAATACATAAAACATCCTCAAGAACAGGATGTCCAACAAGAAGACTGCCACCTAAAAAACAAATCTCAAATCTGAACAAAGATTTATTCCCATTGGATCCCCACAAGCTTGGTACGCAGGCTGGCTATTCATAAAATGGCTTCCTATTGAGATTTGCAAGATTGATAAACAGAATAAGTAGATCTTGATCTATGAAATGTTGGACAATCTCTGCTGAAAGGAAACCAAAGAAACTCTTCTGAAATTCTAGGATGGGGAGGGAGGGATACCTGTAAACAAAGGAGGTACCTTCTTGTATCTGGGAATTAGATGATTTCCCCTTACTTATTTTATTAATTTGCTAAATGGTGAACTGAAGGTTTCGAAGTTTTACAAACATTTGAATGAACGGTGACAATTGTGAGAGGGTCATAGACAAAGATATATAAAGGAAGTAGTAAATAATTTGTGTATGATAACAAATTCAAAGAGCTCTGTCTCTACAGAACTTTGCAACACATTTTAATGGCTAGTTGCATGTATGAAGGCTGGTTCGATTCTCTGAGATATGATCATGCCATAGGAAGAGTGGCAGATATGCATAATACAAACAACATCCTCAAGAACAGGATGTCCAACAAGAAGACTGCTGCCTAAAAAACAAAGTTGAACAATGAGTTATTCCCATTGGATCCCCACAAGCTTTATACGCAGGCTGGCTATTCATAAAATGCCGGCTTCCTATTGAGACTTGCAAGATTGATAAACAGAATAAGTAGATCTTGATCTATGAAAGGTTGGACAACCTCTGCTGAAAGGAAACCAAAGAAACTCTTCTGAAAATCATCAATGCCAAGGGAAAACTGTTTGTTAGGGTTTAAATGAGATGGAGAGGACTATGTTTACTGTATAAACAACAGAAACTATCAAATCACTGCTTGCAACAATGTTTCTGTTAGAAAATTACGGGTAGCCCTAAAGGTGATATTGATTAGAGGGGCTGATTACTTGTAACATGTAATAAACTAGGATCATTACATGTCATATAGCTTAAGGGCTTTACATGTAATCATTGTTACAGAAATCATTTAAGACAATGTGCAGTACATCTCAGGAGGTTATTGTATTATGTCTTTGAATTCATGACCTTTTGACTCATTAGTGTGTATGCAATCCTCTGTCAACTGTTTGTTGGCACTTTATAACCAGCTGTGTTCAAAATCAGGCGGTAACATTCATTGCAAGAAGTACTTGAGGGATGTTAAAAAACCAGTCTCTCAGGCTATATCACTGATGACCTTTGACCATAGCACATGGCCATGCAAAGAGGGGAGCTGCCCACTATAAAAATCCCCCCCCCCCCGACTGCTATGACTAAATGGCTAAATTGTCTTATTGCATTTAAGCATATCTTGCCCCTCCCTACCCAAAGGAATATTTGTCCCCCAACTTTAGTACAATGTCTGACTAATTGCCCACCTTTCAATATTGCCTTGCATGTGTCTAAAAGATTGACATTTCTAAACTGGGACTTCTGGATATTTCTGCAGGCAAAAACATGTTTCAAACTGTGCTTTCTATCCAATATGGCAAAGGAGAACTGATTTGAGGGGCCCCTCTTGTGAGGGCTAACTTTCACTATACATTCATTTTTTGTAAGTATGAAGTAAAGATCGATCCAGGGATAAGTATAATTCATATACATTAAGAACCTAAGTGAGCTGTGACGTAGCCTGGTTTATTGTCCATTGCAACATTCTACATGGTGGCCTTGAACAGTTGAAGAGGTGATCAAGGTGAAGGGGGCTGTTGGAAAAATTTGCCAAAAATGAGCTTAGTCTTAGCAAATTATGAATGGGAATGGGCTATAATGCATACTGCAACAGGGTTGAGATTCAGAATTTATGATGATTAATCCTTGGAAACATAATATAAAGTTAATACTAATTGACATGCAAATCTGTATAGAATTGTTCATCAGAACTTTTCTGTGTAACATACTTTTGTTCAAATTATGTGACAAATCACACAATATCAGCTGGCTTAATCATTGCCTGGAGTGTAGTTAGTGAACTATATACATGCCTAATGTAAGTGTGGACTGAACTGCCAAATATGAAGCTGTACTGCAATATCAAAGTATAGAATGAGTCAACCTAAACTATGTACAGAATCAAATCTACCAAAGATTTACCTGTACTGAATGAGCCTACATAAGATCATTGTAGAATAGGATGCCATTGTATAGATGAACCTACACTATATGTACACAGAGGGTGCACCTGCCAAATTATATATATATATATATATATACTGTGTAT
>WURT03668036.1:0-17601 GCA_009936505.3 Holothuria glaberrima | reverse complement strand
AGAAAACGTTAAATCTACTAGGTTCAAAGGGCAAATAGGCCCAAATTTTGAGGAGTGATATGAATGAGTCAGTCAACGCTGTATTAATTAGTCGCTCAAAGACCTTAAGCCATTTTTTTTGCCTTACACTGCAGGAGGATTTAAAAATATGAATGGAAAACTTAGCCTCAAGCAGGATTGGAACCAGCGACCTCCCGCATACAAGCCATTGAGGCCTATGTAGTTGAACGCGGCCAACTGAGTTTCAATACTGTCGAGTCAAGCTTTTCATTCATATAAAGTCGTTACGTCTATCTACCTACAAAATATTACATGGGACGCGTTCCTATGATGTAACAATGGGAAACTTAACCCAACAGTATTTAAGCTCAGTTGACCGCGTTCTGATTCATAGGCCTCAATGGTTCAGGGGTCAGAGCATTCGCATTGTGTTCGAGAGGTCGCGGGTTCGAGTCCTGCTTGAGGCTAAGTTTTCCATTCATATATTACAATCTTTCAGTATAAAGCAAGTGCCTTTGTTAGAGGAAAATTGCGTATGGTCTCTGTGCGACTATCAAATACACGTTGATTTGACTCATTCATATTAAGTCTCTACGTCTCTCTACTTACTCAATACAATATGGGAGGCGCTCCTATGACGCAACAATCGAAAGCTTGACTCGACAGTATTGAAACTCAGTTGACCGCGTTCTACCACATAGCCCCAACGGCTTGTATGCGGGAGGTCGCTGGTTCGAATCCTGCTTTGCTTGATGCTAAGTTTTTCATTAATTTATTATAATCCTCTTTCAGTGAAAGGCAAGTGCCAATGTTAGAGGAAAATGGCCTGAGGTCTCTGTGCGACTATTAAACACACGTTGATTTCACTCATTGATATAAAGTCTCTAGGTCTCTCTACTTCCTCAATACTACATGAGACGCGCCCCTGTGACGTAACAAAGGAAAGCTTGACTCGGCAGTATTGAAACTCAGTTGGCCGCGTTCTACTACATTGGCCGCAATGGCTTGTATGTGGGGGTCGCTGGTTTGAATTCTGCTTTGCTTGAGACAAAGTTTTTCATTAACTTATTATAATCCTCTTTCAGTGTAAGGCAAGTGCCAATGTTAGAGGAAAAAGGCCTGAGGTCTCTGTGCGACTATTAAACACACGTTGATTTCAATCATTGATATAAAGTCTCTACGTCTCTCTACTTACTCAATACTACATGAGACGCGCTCCTATGACGTAACAAAGGAAAGCTTGACCCGGCAGTATTAAATCTCAGTTGGCCGCGTTCTACCACATAGGCCTCAATGGCTTGTATGCGGGAGGTCGCCGGAGGGGGCAGCTGGGAGGTCGCCTCCCCCTCCCCCCACTTGTCTTCCTGGGATGGTCTGTCGGTACATTTGCTTATCCTGTCGGTACATCCGCCGACTGTGGAACTTAATAGGCATATCGTATATTTAATATGCTCAGAAAGTAATCCACATGGCTCTTTATCATGTACGTAGACAGAAAGTAATATATAGTTTCTTTCTATAACTTCAAAACTTTTTGCGCTACGCGCGCTTTCATCTTCAGTCACGTCTGCCATTTCCATTATACTGGATTTATTCACAAATATTGTAGTCGTGATTTAATAGGAACACGAAAATGAAACGTTGCGAAATTCTAACCTCTTCTTCCTACCTTTTAGAAGATTCTTCAACCTTACTATCGTGGCAAATATATGTTGTAAAGAAAAAGATTTTTCAGTTTCGTCAGGGAGCCTAAATGTGTAAGATGAAAAATGTACTCCCCGAAGCTTATGCAGTTGCACCATCAAATTTCTTGGTTTGCTCATAAGGGCAGATTTTTTAGTATAAACTCAAACTTTCTCAACTACAACAAAAATACGAAACCGTCTGCAATATAATCCCATTTTTTCGACGCGCTTCGCGCGCTTTATATTTTGCGATCGGCATCATTTCGGCAACCTACTGCTTCCGTCCGGGCTTAGAGTAGCTGGCCACTAGTCAGGGCCTTATCCCCCGTGTCGGTAAATCCAGGCACCATCCCTAGCTGAGCCTGCATGCAGTTTTTCCTTTGGGCAATGAAGCATCTGACCCCTCTCCTCTTGGACTATTCAACAGGATAAGAGAAAAGTTTTAGGCCAGATATCCCCTACTTCCAAAATAAAATCGACGCTCCTGGTTATTGGTATTTTGTAGTTCCATGAACTACGAAGGTATGAGAAAATAATGCAAGATTTGAGGTGGATGGGAGGAGGGGTCACGAGTTCGAGGTGACTTGTTAAGTGATACCCTTTGACAAAATGTCGATACAGTCACTATATGCTGTCCGTAAATTTAAATTATTTACATCCCTGCCCCCCCCCCCCACTTCTATCAGCCTAGTTACGCTACTGTTTCAGTATAAGGCAATTGCCTATGTTAGAGGAAAATTGCCTAAGGTGTATGTGCGAATATGAAATACTCGTTGATTTGACCCATTCACATAAAATCGCTACGTCTCTTTACTTAATTTATACTACATGGGACGCGTTCCTATGACGTAACAACGAGAAGCTTGACTCGACAGTATTTAAACTCATGTGTCCGCGTTCAACCACAGCCTCAGTGGCTTGTATGCGGGAGGTCGCTGGTTCGAATCCTGCTTGAGGCTAAGTTTTCCATTCATATATTATAATCCTCTTTCGGTTTAAGGCACGTGCCTACGTTAAAGGAAAATTGCCTAAGGCCTCTGTGCGACTATTAAATACACGTTGCTTTGACTCATTCATATAAAGTCGCTACGTTTCTCTACATGGGCGGATCCAGGGGAGGGATCCAATCGGTCCGGACCCCTCTTTTTCCCGAAATACGACGGACCCCCCCCCCCCCCGACCTTTTTTAGGAGTAAAAAATATTTTCCAGAGAGAACCTACGACAGTCGTAGTTGCTCACCAGAAGTAGCCTGCTGAAATGGCGTTATTATCAGAAACTACATCAAATAATTCTGAAAATATTTAAAAGGATCCCCAAAGGCGTTCATTAAGCTATAGAGATCTGTCGGGGGTAGAGTGAGGTGTGTTTTGACCAAGTGATGGATCTATGGCTAATCATTTTCTATAAATATTTCTAAAACTCAGAACTTTCGCAAATTCTTTGCAAACTATCAAAATTTTCGCGCGCTCCGCGCGCTTCAAGCCGTACTAAAATGTTGTTCTCATTATCAGTATCTTCGGATAGCAACTCCCAGAGAAGCACACCAGCAAAGGTTAAAAGCTCTACTTACTAAATACTACATCAGACGCGCTCTTATGACGTAACAATGGAAAGCTTGACTCGATAGTATTTAAACTCAGTTGGCCGCGTTCTACCACATAAGGCCTCAATGGCTCAGTGGTTACAGCATCCGCCTTGTATGCGGGAAGTCGCGGGTTCGAATCCTGAGGCTAAGTTTTCCATTCATATGATATAATCCTCTTTCGGTATAAAGCAAGTTCCTATGTTAGAGGAAAATGGCCTGACGTCTCTGTGCGGCTATTAAATTCACGTTGATTTGTCTCATTCATATAAAGTCGCTACATCACTCTACTTACTCAATACTACGTGGGACGCGCTCCTAGAACGTAGCAATGGAAAGCTTGACTCGCCAGTATTGAAACTCAGTTGGCCGCCCAAACCACATAGGCCTCAATGGCTTGTATGCGGGAGGTCGCTGGTTCGAATCCTGCTTGAGGCTAAATTTTTCATTCATATATTATAATCCGCTTTCAGTTTAAGGCAAGTTCCTATGTTAGAAGAAAATGGCCTATGGTCTCTATTCGACTATTAAACATGCTGATTTGACTCATTCATCCAAAGTCGCTACGTCTCTCCACTTACTCAACTACTCCTATGACATTAAAATGAAAGCTTGACTCGACAGTATTTAAACTCAGTTGTCCGCGTTCTACCACATAGGCTTTAATGGCTCAGTGGTCAGAGCATCCGCCTTGTATGTAGGAAATCGCTGGTTCGGATCCTGCGTGAGGCTAAGTTTTCCGTTCATATATTATTATCCTCTTTTAGTATAAGGCAGTATATGGCTCTACTTATATCCGACGTACACACGTTGTATTAAAATAAACAAATTTTTTATAAGGTTTTTCGCAATAAATATTTGACTTATTTTGAAGCACGCATAATAGTACACCCCTTTTCTTACGTGCAAATATGTATACCATAGGTTGTGTTTACTACGCTCATATAAAGATGCAACAAAGAGGGTGCTATAAAAATATTATTTATGGCATTATTGTACTTAGAATATATACAGAAGGGGTTGAAATATTTGATCAAACATTAAGTGGAGACATAAATGTCGACCTAAGGTAAATATCAACCTAATGTACATTTATAGCGGGGAATGGCGACGAAAGGTAGATATAGCGTATGACTGATAGAATTTTATTTTGTCCACGTTATACGTGATAGTCGAATTTAAAGATCACGTAAAAGACGCATCAGTTTTAAAAAATAAAATTTGATGTGGCTATATCATTTAAGGATAGGTTACATCAGATAATAAGCAGTCTTATGATATGAACAATTGTGGACAAGTTCTTAAAAACTATTACAATTATGGTTTATGCGAGCATTCTCATTGTAGTTCTTATAGTTACGTATCCTATCTTTAACGCCCTTATTAAAAATGAAGTGATCAGTCTTATGGTCGCAGGAAAGCTTTAGAAAGGAAAACCAAGGAACCGCCTTCCCCCCCCCCCCTCCCTCCCCATATTTGGTCAAAGGCCAAAATAGTTCCTGATAGTTTGAATGTGAGACATGATCCCATCCAGTACCATGGTTGAGGGATGGGATGCCTTTGTTATTTCGCTAAAATTGTAACATTTGTGCACATAAGCGTGAATACCGTATTACATAGAATTTCTGATTGCTTGAAGGTTATGAAAAACGATCTATTCCAGCGCGCTCTGGCACACACATCAGATAGAATTTTTCGTGATTGGGACGACTTTCGAGGACACATATAGCTATTCCCTCTAATTCGGTTAGGAACTTAGTTACTTTGTCCAATCTTCTCTTACAATGGGTCATCTGCAATGAATTTTTCTAAATTGGGTATATATGAGATATGGTCCCCTCCAATAATTTGGTCAAAGACAACGGAATACCTTTACTATTTTGGTAAAACCAGCAATATTTTCTCATATTTTCCTTCAAGCCCATAAGGCATGATCCCTAGTATTATGATGTAGGGATCGGAATCGCTTTTGTCCCCTTTCATTTTTTTTTATCAACGATTGTAGTATGTAGCCCTATTGACAAGACGAGCAATTTTTTCGTCTCCGTTTCGCGTACATCTATTGCAACTTACATGATTCGTGGTTACTGAGACACTCTTAGACCCACAGAGGCCACACCGTGCTTTAAACTGCAATTTCAGGGCCTTGAAATTAATGCACTGCATTGGGATATTCCCATGAAATCTTGCTAGCATTCTTCAGCAGGTAATTTCCCTGTGCACTTCGGGCTCAGGTGTAGCTTTCACGTGTACTTGTCATTAAACGTCTTGTTACTCGCGATGTTTTATCCTCTCTGTCAACCGCTTAAAACAGACCTTCATCACCCAAAGTATATTTTAGTGTGGGGTATCAAGGTTCTCAGTTGGTGACTGCTCTCTGCTTGAAATTGAAGTTAAATAATTCAAAAGATGCAGAGTAGTACAGTCACATTCCACACAACGCAGAGAAAGTGCTTGGATTACACATTATAACCTTGTATTACAAGGACATTGCCTGAAGCATAAATTATGTTTGTGTCGGTACAAGGAGGAAATTTATACAGTTGTGGGAGGAGCTACAAGCTGCATAATTAAGAGAACTGGGATTGTCTTAGATGACGAGGATTGCCCTTGATTTAAATCGGCTGTTGGATTAAAAGCTGCATGGTAAAGTTTGGTTGGCTTCTGAATGCAAAATTAATGTTACTGCTAATGAGTACAGTTCGTTACCAGCATCATTTAGACATATACGTTTTAAGATTATAATGCCATATGACCACCTAGACAATTTAGTAGCAGACATCTAGTGCGCAAACTAATGTATACACCTGGTAACACATTTCTTCAGTGAAAAATCTGACCACTGAGCCTTTTGTCTAATTTTCTATATAAGGTTACTAACAAAATAACATTGTAGAATCTTTACTGTTAAACATTCTCGTTTTACATTCCATAAGTTATTTTCCATAAGTTATTTTCCATCTATTATTTTATCCACTACACAGTTCAACCACCAACTAGCCAACCAACCGAGACTCAACCGAACGATAATTCCGTAGATACTGGAGATAAATCTATGCGGATTGAAGGCGTCATAGTAGTTATCCTACTTTCTTTGTTATTAGTACTGAACATACTTCATCTCCTTAACGGTAACAGTACATTACCATCTTTATTGCTTAGCGTTAAATGCTACGAAAAGTTAGGACAATGAATAGGAATTTAGTTAGCAAACCTTATCACAAGTTACACGTCACCAACTATTTCTTTGTACGATTCAATGCGAATTTATCCTTCCTGTATAATGAGGTTTATAGCTTTAATTAGGAGCCACAAAGGAATGGACTCTAATTTATTACTGCTCCCGCATTTAGCTTTTGTCATTTTAGTGTAATTTTACCCCATCTTTGCTTTTTCTAGTTAATTTTTACCCCGCCATTCCATTTTTTACCTAGCTGACACTATATAACACATACGTGTTGGTGTGTCGTTAAACCTCATCTAACTAACGAACCAAATTATTACTACTGTAACCCCTTTCTTGCCCCTTTTCAAAGTTTGCATAGGTCTTTTCGTAATGACAAACTATTTTCATCAAAGAACGTCCATCACATTACCGCAGCTTTCACCCACCCTGAAACACCCAGGAGGGTAAATAAGAGAATATAAACCAATCAGTTTTTACTTATATTTACGCAGTATAGAATGGGCATTGTCACCTCTATTTAAAAGAGGACTAATATTAAGTAAATTGTTAAAATAATATAGGCGTCGATATCCATATTAACAGTTGACATAATGCAGTCTCTTCCACCTGAACCAAACTTGATTTTGCACTCTGGTCACTTCAAGGTCTGTCTCACGAGTTTGCGTTTTTACTCTTTAACTGATATCCAATTTCTTTTCAAAAATACCAACGGTGTACCGCACAGTGCATGATACACTTCGTTGTTATACACCTATTAAATGCACCATCAGTTGCCTGCCGCACATCACCCAGTACTTCGGTTGGGCATGCAACTCAAATGATAACTACAGATAGCCTCACGGGTGCGGTCCTAAATGTATTGACTAGCTCCATATATTGTCAGAGAGTTTTTCCTGAAGTAAGGATTTTCAAAGTATGATATTTTAAAACAGAGTATTGAAATACGACCAAAGGACCCGGTAAGTGGTACTTTAAGCAACTTGGAGACTTTTGGCAAGGCATTTCTGGGAATGCTATACGCGCAACATTATGGTGGCGTTCCACTTCGACGTAGTTACATATTAAAGACCTCCTGCTTCTTACATATCATTAAGTTTCTCATTAGCAGTGTTTAATTTAAAACGGGAAATCCAGCCAGAAAAGAAAAAGTTTTATCCCAATTTGACAGCCTGCAGAAAAATGTCAGTTCTTGTAATCTGGGAAGATGTGCTGGCAGAAATCTAGTTAGGGGCCAACTGATGGAGGAGATTATATTAGACAGTAATAATGGCCCCGTTTGGGAACTCAAATCCACCTTCTCCTCTTTCCTTCTTGGTAAAGTGTGAGGAGGCAGTACATTGAGCATACTGTACCCTGAGTAATAGGCTAAAGACTGCACGTTTATATAATTTTTACAGGTATCATAAACCGCTAAAAAATTACGACATTAACATGACATGGTACCAACCGAACAAAATTTTATGATGCTATTTGCTTCACAAAAATCAAGATCACTGTTAGCTGGAAGTGGCCAGTGTTGATCGAAATTGTAGAAAACATAAAGCAAATAATCTTATACCCTATCATAGTTTGAGCTACTTAGTTCAGCTACCTTGCAGTCCGGCGTTAGTGCTTGTGATAATTGGCTGGTAAATAACAAGAGGGCAATCCACGGACTTTCAAATTTCCTCTCCCACAACTACTCTACATACGTTGGGATTAAAGATATATCATATTGTTACATACTGCTTTTCCAATAATAGGTAAATACTAATTTTTCGCTTTTAAACTTTGACTTCTTGATTTTTGACGTATGTCACCACGGATTACTAGAGCAACGATTTAAGCAAATGTGACCTTTGACCTACATTTTGACCTTCGATCCCCTCCTTAGCAAACCAAAGTATTATTTTGTGATTTTATGATTTTATTACTATTTCTAAATTCCTCATAGAGAAAATAAAAAGAAAAACCTAATTATCAGTAAATTTGACCTGTAACCTATAACGTCATTACTTATGCATGCACAAGTTGCCGTCGACGGGTACCTATCCATCAAATCTGAACTTTATCTAACTTACGGGTTAGGAGGAGATGGCAACACACTTTTACGTAAAATGTAGACATACTTTTGACCTACATTTCAACCATTGACCCTCCCCTTTAGCAACCAAAGGCACTGCTTTTATACCATTTCTAACATACTGATGGGCAAAAATAATGGCAAAAATCCCAGATGCGACCTTCCACTTATGACGTCACCAATTAAGCATGCACGTGTTTTAATGGTCAGGTGTGGACGTTTGGGTTATGAGGAGTTTGCTACACGCTTTGCGTTCACACCCACACATTCAACTCCACATTTCTTATGTTAGGTTAGGTAAAGTACAATATCGCTTCTCCCTTAACATTTACACAGATGAGACAGCAAGAGATCCCACGACAAAGAAATGCATAAGATGCCACTTAAATAGCCTTCTGGAGAATCACAATATCAAAAATATTGGAGCAAGTTTTGGGGAAAACTAATTTGTCACAATATGCGTCAACTGTTAATGTAGCTTCCGTGTAACATCATCGTATGTCCCAACTTAGGTTGTATGTGGACATTATTTTTTTAACATAGCCATGAGTTGAATATTAAGGACCCTTGTGGACTTTTGATGGATTTTCTATGAGAAATTTCTCCCATGTAGGGCCCACAAAGGCACCGTGGCCACATCTTCATGAGGCTGTAATATTGGCAAGTTTATCCCCATGTTGGACACACAACGGCACCACGGCGTACCTATAGGTGTTTGTCCGTATGGCTCTTTCTGGGCAAGTTGACAGGGGCAGTTTGGGGAATACCTTCCAAAGTTCCCATCTCTCCTCCTGTTGGCATAAAAGTTTCTTAAAAATGCCAGTTATTGAGCACACTATACACTGAATTACTGGTCAGCGTCTGTGACTTTGTATGAAACGTATAATTGAACCACCCTTAAGAAATCATTGAATCGGCCTAAATGTAAGTAATTAAGCTAGGGAAAGAGCAATATTACCACGGAGGTGGTATTACGACCTTCCTGATACTAGTACATGCGACAAAATACATCTTGCATTCGTTTTTTTTTCTTTTTTTTTTGAGGTCCAAAGTACTTGAGGGTTCTTACATGACTCCAGACATTGACAAAGGACCCCCTCACTTTTGAAACCTGCCCCCTGGTCTAGTTTGCTTGTCATTTAAGGTCATGTTTGAATGTCGTTTATCCTTTTAAAAATTTCGATCACGGTGTTCCTACTTTTCCATCCTTCAGGTCGACGAAGTATGGGGGAAAGATTAAAAAAGAACGACTACCAGGTATGTGGCCCGAAGCACACCTTATCGACCCGTAAAAATAAACATGCTAACTATGCACAAGACTGTTGGTTACATTGACATTTTGATATTGTATGAAAATTTAATAGTTTGTCTTTCATAAATTTTGCTACATATGGAAGAGGACCTAATTATAATTTCTCTGCATAAAAGCGAATGGAAAGATCATAAAGACGATATCATTTTAAAGAAAAGTTGTGCTTTTTGTGTTTGATAACCTTAGATCATCCTGTTTAAGAAATGAATCTACATTTGATGTCACTTTCAGCCAGCTGGTAGAAAATGTACTAATAGTAATTATTCTCATAAATTTTGAGAAAAAAAGCAGCATTTATGTAAAAATCTCTAAGTAGCATTGAAGAGAGCGTGATAATGCACTTCGATTCGCTACTATAAAGATTGAGGTTAAGCTTTGAACTTATTCGATGTCATTCATCTCGACTCTAGGGTGAATTGTATAACATCAAAGTACTTTACTTATTTGCGATATGTTTCATACCTTCAGTATAGACCTGCGGTAACTAATCTGTATTCAGGCACACACCCCAAAAAAACTGCTGTTTTCGTAACTAGAACAGTTAACTTTGGGGCATTTATACGACATAAATCAACAGATTGTGTCTTAGGTACTGTACCATTTTAGCAATATTTCCACATTTCAAGGCTGTAACTTCACAGACTAATCAGTTACTTAAATTTACAATATCTTTCTTGATGTTTGAAAACATACGTAATGAGTATGTCCGGTATTATAAAGCAGGGCGTTACTTACATGGATTTAGAAATTCACTTAACGAACCAAAATACTGTTTCATAAAAATCAGAGCTGTTATTGAGGGTACCAAGATATAATAATTTTAACCCGGGTTAGTGCATTGGCCGTCAAGTAATGTGTCGTCTAACAGTAATAGTAGGTATTAGGGCCAAAGTCCTAGGATGGCAGTAATTTTCAGTCTCCCCACTTTACTTAAAAAGTACCAGCCACCGCGTACACTTCAAAGTCATTCACTTTTTACTTATTTTCTTAATGTTACCAAACGTTCTTTGGGAAACAGGTCAAAGACTCATGTACTTTTTTCAAAAGCCATAAATGACGATCAACAGAAGCGTTTACACTTCCCCTGAAAGTATGCATTTGCAGGGAGAAAGGTCCTGAAAAAGAACACTTTTTGCATTCTTCTGAAAATTATTGGAAAAAAGACAATTCTTTACATTCATTGATAGTAATGATATTCCTTCTGTTCTTCTTCACAGAGCATCCAGATTCCAATGGATGAGTTTGGAGAGAAAGAATACTCTTTTGGTAATTTTGTGTTTTCTAAGATTGTAAATGAGGAAAGTTTCTCACTTTCGCATTCTTCTTCGCCGATGATTCATTTACACTAGTCTCACGATGTAATTACGCATTGTAAGAAGTTTCCTCTCTTATGAGCATGATATTAACTAGCCTACATGTTCCTGTTAGGTTGCAAATCATTAATCACTGTATCCAGTGTTGCTTGTAAATGCGGACAACAGTATTGTTAAGATTTGACACGAATGTTGGACTACCTTGTGGATGGACCTCATCACGTAAGTATGCCTAGAAATAGTTTAAAATTCAAATAATCTACAGTAGTAGTATACATGCGTTGGCACAGAATGCACCTTTTAGATAGCGTTCAACTTATTACTGCCCAATTGACTTAGACACTACATCAGTTTAAGTCTCAACCCCCTTAGATCCTTGTAAAAGTTCTCAACCGAGGGCATGTCACTACTATGGTAAAAATTCACAATGTGGGCTTTTATGGCACTTTGAAATTTTGTATACCATGACCATGTAGATGTTGACCCAGATACTCTTGATAAATAGGTGGGTGTTTTCAACCCTAATCACTACTCAAAGACGGCATTTCACAGAGTGGAGTAATACAATAAAAAACTAATATTGGTGAAGTTTGCCTTGAACTTTAAAGTCTGTATTTCAGTGTGTACCCTTCAAAATATTACAAATTTATCATATTTAGCAGAGTTGTAACGTGTCACTCAATTTTGCAGTCGGGTCATTTACTACTTTCGATGTGACTCGAGCAAAGTCAGTGACTCGAGTCATTGTATTATTTCTACGAGGAAAAAACGATACAATTGCTTGACTCGTTTCCCTTTTGAAAATTAGTGACTCGAGTCATGACTCGTTACAAACTGATATTTAGTTATGATTGTCTCTGGCTAATTTGTATTCTCCAAAATCGGTTGCTACAGTTTATTGAAAATAGCTGTAAACTCACATCTTTTTAAACGTATTGAGTTTAGTAGATGAGATGAAGCATGCACGTAGCTAGATAAGTTGCTGAAGAGGTGGAATATTTCCCAGTCTTACGAGTTACTTTTGAAAGGGGGCGCACGATATGTCACGACAACACTAATTAATTTTTCTGCAGAATATGCATGTAACCCAGGTTGAAGCGCCCTCACTGGATCATTAGACAATGGATCAATACTCAAAGAACTGACACAAATATTTCAGAGATTTCGATAAGTTTCTGCTGTCTCTGTGTTTATCAATCGGAGTTCTGTAAGTTCACTAGCCCACTTGCATGAAACATTGTAAAGCTAAAAATGTAAGCCTCCTTAAAATTTACTGAAATAATGCCAGTTAGTCTAGCCTAGGCCTAACTCCACTTCAAACAGCACCTGCTTTTGTGTTAAAACTTCTTAACGAGCTCAGTTTCAGTACTGTACAAAATTAAGTTAGTTCATCCCCGTTTTGATTCAACCCCTTTTATTTCAAACCAGAAATCAGATTACCACGTCCCGAGAGAGCTACCATAGTCCCTCTTAAAGACTCTTCAATCTCTGCATCACGTCTGCGCATTTGGTCCTTGATGGTTGCAATGGTATATGCCACGTCTCACGCAAGACCCCAAACCACAGTCATCACCCTGGACTGGATCCATCTAGCGTTATGCGTTATCTAAAAGGCAGTAATATAACATACATAACACAATACAAAATTCTTTGACTTCCACTTTAAACAACAACAACAACATGATAGCAGCAGTCTATTCTGTAAACCTGCAGAATAGACCTATAATCCTTTAATCAAAAAGTTGGTATCAATGCACATTTACTACCATCTGAGCATACATAGCTGCTAAAGACCAGCACTCGCATACCTTGGGATACCTTAGGAACCTCAGTGGAGGCAGGTCCATTGACCTTTATGTCCGCATCTTCTTAATCTTCACGATCGGTAGCTGTAGTAACGATCAAAGAGCCGTTGGTGACTGTCAAACTTAACTTACAAAAAGTCTGTCTTGTAGTTGTATAACATCTCATGGCCAGCCCAAAACCTATCCAAAGCCTTCTCAAACACGTCAACAACTCACTCAGTAAAACAATATACCGTAAACATCATCACAGTATGCATACTGATCAAGCTTACCAAAAGCATCAAAGATTACACTATGTAGGCTCTAGAACGCGTGCCACATGCCTTATATAGCATATAATGACCCACCAGGCCCTATATTAGCCAAACGTTCGTCATTTAATATATATTTCACAAAGATAATGCTCTACAGAATATACACAATCCTATAATCTATAGGCTATCATCGCAAACGATACAATGCAACATTACATTGTGGGACATATAAGCCAGCCTTACGCTTAGTACACTGTGTGCCTCATTAGCCCAGACGACAATACTGCTCAATGTAGAATTAATTCAGCTTTATAAAGTGAACATGCGAGTCGCCATCTTGGAAATACTAAAGTGTGTTCTCTTTACGTTGTTTTACATTATCTTACCTAAAAGGCCACGGTGAGTATACTGTCAGATAAGGCGGTCAATCGACTGCAATTGCATATTGCTCCAACAAACATTAAAACAATTTTGGGAGCTTTAATTAGGCCTAGCCTAGACAAAAAGGCTCTGTTACTGTAGGTCAGCATAGGGTTACCATATTTATTTTCTGGAAAGGAGGACGGGGATCGCCGTCCTGGGGAAGGGTCTAAGGGGACGAGGTCTTAGGAAATTTTTTCGGTTTTCAAGGGTGTCTAGATGCAAAATCGTGCAATATTTGTTGCTTCATCCAGAATGTCTTTAACTTGAATCAGCGGGCGTAACGATGAACCTGGGGCCCCCGGTTCCTGGACCCAACGGGCCCCTATCAGGAGGTCCAGTGGCGCCGCCAGAGGTTAGCGGTTGGGGAACACGGTCATTTAGCCAGAAGGTCGGTGTAATTTGTGCATTTTTGAGAAATTTTCGTAAATTTAAGTTGGCTTAGATGCAAAATGGTGCTATCTTTGTCAAATTTCTGAACTGATCATATATTAGAAAACTTTCACCATTAAGTGAATTCTTACTTTTGGTTGACTGTTAAGGAAAGGTGTGATGTCTAAGTGGAGGGGTAACAATTCTTTCCTTTAAAGAATTCTTGTTTAGGTAACGTGGCTTAGATGCAAATTGCAACTATCTTAGGCATATCAAGTTCAATTAATTACATGCATAGCAATTATCAGTATTTAGTGATATTTTGGCCGCGGCATGGGACTCGTTATAAAAAATGTTCTTACCACAAATGCATACTGTAAATGTTTACCGTATTTGCTACTCATGATATAACATTGTTCTAATTGATGCGTGGTCCCTGAAGAGATCGGAGTTGTTCATTTTTTTCTGGAAGTGTTTTGGATACAATAATGTATTGTTGCTCCAGTAATGCTTATATGATATGGAGTGTGTAACGTGATGAATGCGCGGGAAGCTCGCCTAAATTTTGCATTGAAAATCGGCCCAATAATAAAATTTGCGAGCAGACTTTGCACTGGGACACTTTAAATTCCTAACAAAATGCATCAGCCAGTTAAAAGGCGAGTCTTCCCCTGAATTCCACTACTTTGTATTCTTGCAATGTCCTGGCTCCTCCATAATGACTCCAATGCAAAACACAATCAGCATAATTGTAGACCCCTCACCTTTGAATAATGCGAAAATGCTTGAGACGGTATTGATAGTAAACCCGACCATGTGATGAAGCTGCATGCGCGCGAAGCGCTCGAAAATTTTAATACTCTGATTACTGATATGTCCAAAGAACTCAATGCTCATTTCCATTCCCGAAGCAAGGAATATTGCGGGAACAATCCCAGTTTCTTAGACCTTGAATTTACTAAGCCTGACTTTTTTCTGTACATCATTGTAGCGGGGCCCCCTTTTGGTCGGGGCCACAGCTCAGCACAGTCAAAGCCCATATGAATTACGTCGCTGAATTGAATAAGTATGTTTTGGTTAGAGTTCCGATCGGAGCTCATAACACTACCTACAACTTGACGTCACGATGATGGGATTCCCAGAGAGGGTAACACATATAATTGGAGTGTGTGTATGCTACGCCGACTTGGTGCACAGGTTTGTCATACCTCGTGTGGTGTTCCCTGTCTCGGAACACGCGGCTGTCAGACCCTGCTGTCCGGTAACGAAGGTAGCACACGCCGTACCATTGTGACCAGTAGGTATATAGGCCTAGGCCCGCGCGATGCATTTTGCGGTCGCTACAAGTGAAGTACGAGGTACAACTTGTAAATGCGGGACGTGGGTACGGAAAATCTATAGTCCTTGTATTTGAAAAGAAACACGAGGTAGGATAATGTTATTTTTATTCACTATTCACGGTATCGGCAAACTACTTGGACGGTCAGGCCTATAATACGACCAGTAACGCTATCAAAATATTTAGCCCACAAAGTAAAATTAGGGAAAACCCGTCAGATTATCTGAGAAATACATGAGATCCGGACATTGCGGGCAATTTCACAAATCCGCCCGGACGCCTGCCCGAACCCAGTAAAAAGAGGGCATGTCCGGGTAAAACCGGATGTCTGGTAAGCCTAGGTCAGCTTGCAGATAATCAGAATAAGGTGCGCTCTAAAAGAATGCAACGATAACACTGCTAAACAAGGGTGCTCAAAACAAACTAACAACCTGACCCAGGTAACCTGGTTACAATCTCCCCTTTCAAAATTGCAGTGTCCGTAATACCATTATCCAGTCCTGAATTCCTAAGAGCAGTTCATAATACACTAAAAACCAAAGTTAGTGAACACAGCTAATTTCTCACCGATCCCCAATTTTCTGTGGTAAGTGGGAGAACCCAGTCAGTCATAGGTGAAACTTTTGGGAGGTTGACGATCTCGGCCATTGGATTCCTCTTTTATGAAAAGGTTTTGATCTGAGTCCTCAACTATCTTGCCACTATTTACATCCTTGTTCAGAACCTCTGAATGAATTGATTTATTATCTCCACACTCTACTTCATCACTGGCTTCACAAATATTAGTGTAAGGGGGGGGGGGGACTGAAGTACGTTCTTTATCACCCTCAGAGACAGAGTGGTCTCCACCTTGAGCATCCTCATCTTCATCCTCCATTTCCTCTTGCATCATAATTTTCCTCTGGAACATCAAGGTCATTTTTATCTACTCCCTCCTTCTGCTCACTCATTATTCCATCTCCACCAGGAGGTTCGTAACCTTGTTCCAGTGCAGTGTCTCTCTGTGATACTTTTGAGTGCTGATCTGCACTTTCATCGTGCCTAGGAGAGAACTCAGTTGCATTTGGGTTTAATTCCTGTACTCCTGTATCTGGGGTGGAGTTTCGCTTCAAGTACAAAATCTGGACAATCTCTGTTTCTTGCTCACTGTCTGAAATGGAAGATTGTTCATTCTTTTCAGCAATCGATGTGTGGCTTCTTTGAGACCCGTCTTTTCTTTGAATGAGGGAGAACCTTGGCCTTCTCAGGACTTACTTGATCATTCCTAGTGATGTAGCCGACTGGTGATCGAAAGATGATTTCGATGAAGGGTTCGGGACCTGCTTGTCTTATACTTTGGCTTCACTTGATAGACTGGTAGATCTCCTTTGCACTCTTCTACAATAAATATACCAGTGTTCCGTCTGTTCCCTTATTTTGCTTTCCCTTTACGAGCCAAATTACGGACTAACACCTGATCTCCTACTTCAAGCTGGTTTGCTCTGACTCTTAGATCATATCTTCTTTTATTTTTTGCTGCAAGTTTCCCCGACTGTTTCTCAGCCAACTGGTAAGCATTCTCCAAGCAAGCTCTCAACTCTTCCACGTACTTTTGGTATTGTTTATTAGTTCAATTATCCGGGCTGACACCATAAATTGCATCCACTGGTAACCTTGGTTCCCTTCCGAATAACAAGTAGTAGGGTGAAAATCCAGTTGAATCATGCACTGAACAATTGTAACCATTGACTAACGCAGGCAGATAACGACTCTAGTTAGTCTTTTGGTCTTGGGTTAAGGTCCCCAGCATGTCCAGGAGGGTTCTATTGAAACGTTATGGCTGTGGGTCCCCCTGTAGGTGGTAAAATGTTGTGTGTGTCTTCTTTATCCCAAGCATCTTTTCCTGAAAGATCGTGTGTTTCGTGTGCGTGTAGGGAGCGTATTATCAGAGTTACATAATCAGGAGATGGGTGTGCCTCAAGGCAACATTTTGTCACTGACTCTTTTCATCATGAAAATAAATAGCATCGCCAATGTGGTGAACACTGGGATTGAGAAATCTTTATTTGTCGATGACTTCTCCATTACCTGTTCCCCAAGGAACATGAGGTCAATAGAGAGACTGATGCAAAACTGCCTCAACAAAATCCAGCACTGGGCTGACGGAAACGGATTCCGTTTTTCTCGGACCAAAACTGTTTGCATGCACTTTTGCAACCAGAGAGGTGCCCATTGCGATCCAGACTTGAGTTTGAACGGTGTCCACATTCCAGTTGTTCCCCAGACTAAG
>WURT03668014.1:3863-17601 GCA_009936505.3 Holothuria glaberrima | reverse complement strand
CATGCTTGTCATGTGGGTGACTCAATCTTGTTGCAATATATCATATGGCAAGGAATCACTAAGCCTTTTGGCTTTCTAGTTAAATCAAGGTGTAAGACTCTATTGGCACTGAATATGGAAGGGGGGGGTGGTGGATAGGGAGATTCCATCTCTGAAGCAGGCATCAAAGTGATCCTATATTTCCTATAATTTCCTACAATTATCAAAAAATCCTGTATTTCCTATATTTTCTATATTTGTGTGATTTTGAGCTTGTTTTCCTATATTCTCCTATATTTTTCTGATCTTGCGAAAAAACTTTTTTCTTATATATGGTGTTCTGGGGTGAAGTTTTCATATGGATTCTTTTTCAAAGATAGTGTCTTAGACTCAGAGTGGCTTAGTCAGACAGGTAGCAGTGAATAGATGTCAAGTACTGTACCTTAATTAGATGCAAGGACACAATAGCCAATTACAGGATTCAGAAATGTTCTCATATGAAATTGCATAGGGCACTAATAAACACTTATTTCATCACCCATAAATGTTCCACTCTCACACCTGTAATTTTAAGTACTCTATGATTTCATATCTTTGAGGGAATTGCAGAGGTATTGTCAAGGGGGTGGATTAGAGCCCTTTGCCTCGGGGATATCCCCTGTAGTCTTGACATCCTCCACGTTTTCAAACCCTTACATATTCTTAGTATGCACAAATAGCTGGTCTGTGATATAACTAATTCTTTAATTTAAAATATTGTAGTACAATGGTGCAAAATACCAATATTTCCTTTTTCATCTACCATCTTTCCTCAAACTGAGTTAGACATTAGATCAGTTGATTGTTCAAAGTGTTGTACAATTACAGTTATCCCTTGAAGAATAAGAACTTAGTGCTTTGAGAAAATTAAGAGTCTCACTGTAATGTTTACAAGTTTACAATATGCAGATCTTTAAGGAAATTTCCCCTAAACTCCACAAGAAGCTCTATGGCAGGTCTCTGGATGCCACATCAATTTATCTAACAGACCAAAGTGGAAAATCTAATCCATGTAATGGGTCTGATGCCTCAGTGTCCATCATTGGTGGCAATTGGGACACTTGTCAAGTTTCCCTTTCTTTATAATTTTGTCATGTAATTTCCTCAAGTGAGATTGTATCATTTTAAATGTTAGGTATGTTAATGCACAGACATTTGTGCACACTGTAGGCATCTTGACATAGGTAGACTACACTGTTCTGCCAAGCTGTACAGATTCAAAGTGAGCCATGGCATTTTTAGAGCAAGGGACCATTGGGCCATGCCCCCTCTCCTTCGCTGATGCCGATTTTCTTTTTAATTTAGTAACCTAACATATGTAAATTTTTCAAAATAAATTTTTTAATGCTTCAAAAAGATACCATATGTAGCACCAGATTGCATGTAAGGACACCCAATCATTCAAAAAATTCTTCCCTTAGACCCCTCCCCCATGCTGGCAATCAGATAATAAACTACATGGCCCTCATGAAAGAGTTCTGGCTATACCACTGAAAAAAAAGTGAGTTTGAAGGTATTCATAGGAACCATACAGTTGTCATAGGGCTATGATCTTACTGTCATCACCCATATGTCACACTTATCAAGATTGACTAGCAATACAGTGTATAGTTTAAAGCAAAATTTTGTATTAAGAGACCATTTTTTGTTATTTAAGCAGCAAAAAATTAAAACATTTCCTCACCTCAACCCCATTATTATTGGAACTGAGGTGAATTCTGTCTGTGTACTTCAGGACATTAGAAACAGTTCATTGTCCACAGTACACTATGGTACTGCACCCATCCATTCAAAGCATCACCTTTTTTACATTCTGTTGTGGCCAATCTGAAACAAACTTAAAGCTCTTTGAGACCTTCAGAGCTTCCATGGGCCCCTGCAGAACTCCTGCAACCCACAATTATCGTGCAAAGCATTGGGTTATGTTTTCCCATAGTTTTGAAAACAGATCCACACTCTTGTAAGAATGTTTTGATGAAAGCAGTGTAGAAACATTATTAGAAATGAATTACATTTTAAGTTTAGCATAGAGAATGCAGTGGACAATTGGCTAAAGCATCAGACATGCGATGTAAGAATTGCTGGTGTAATTGCCACTTACTTAAGTAATATCACATATGAGAGGAATTAAGTCCCCATAGAGGAAAAGCTATTTTGAATGGGAGGGGTTAGTCCCCAACCCCAAATTTTGCTGTCATAATAAATGCCACTGAGTGAAGGATTTATTACTTTGAGCAAGGTATTATATTTATATGCTTTTTGTCCTCAGATAATCTTAGTATGAACTTAGTTCTGTGTAGTTTTGTTTTTCCTTTTTTTTTCTTTTTTTGGAGTTTTTTTTTTTTGAAAACTGCAGTTCCTTTTCATATTATTGTTGAAATTACCCAAATTCTGTGATGTCTTCTAAATGCAGAACCTTCTACCGTTGTGTGTGATGGTCCGATTAAGCAATGGAGAAAGGGAAAACAAGCCAGTGAGCCACTACTGGAAAAAAGGCCGTGGCCGGCTCGACTTGAACCAATTGGTTGGAAACTGGGCCGTTAAACTTCATCTAACTAACTAACTAACTTCTAAATGCAGAAATGCTGTTTTTTTCATTCATTCTAGACTTCCAAGAAGAAGACCAACTGTTCCTTCATGTAAGGAGTCAACACAAAGGAACCGTAACAGCTGTACCAGGTTTTCCTTTTTTTTTCCCAAGACAAGGGGGTAACCTACCCCTTCAAACCATATTTTAACCTTTACCCTAAAAAATTCTTAAAAGATGGGGTTTTTGATTAACTTGACTAGTGATTCATGATCTAGTTGTTAAGTAAAACCTGTATATGATTGTTCAAAACTTTGCTGAAGGTAACACCATTTTTGATCATAACCACCCTCACAAAGACAAAACTTTTCATAGACCATGCACCTGAGTTGGTCTACCACACCCTCCCCCTTCCTCACTAAAAACTGCTCTATTTAAGTACTTTGCAGACCTATGTAAAAAACAAGAAAAGAGCTTTCTGTGTATCATATTATAAAAAGATTTTAGCACATCTATTCCAGAAACTGGTTTTATTCACTCATGTACTTTGAAATTAAGTTAGACTGACCCACCATATTTGACATACCTAAAATGTAGAAAATTTTTTCATATTGCTACCATCAGAAGTTATTTACGTTATTATGAATTGACAACTCTGACATGTGAAGAAAAAGCAATGCTTAAAGTAACTCAGACTCGCTAGGGATTTCTTCTTATCATACTTTTTCTTACTAACTTCAACATTTTTCTTGAAAATCATGTTTAATCCTACTTCGTTCACCTTAACTCTTTTAACTTGAATACGCTCAAAAGAAATGTAAAATTGTATTTTATTTTCTTAGTAAAATGTTTAAAATAGTCAAACCATGCTATCAACATTTATTAATATTAATGAAAACTTCTGAAATTTTACCTAAGTCTTACTTCTGGTATACAAAATACTACTTTTGTCCCTGTTTTAGTAAAAATTTTGATCTTACTTTATTCATAGACTTTTTTTCTTTGGTTCATTTCAAAACCTGTGGTTGGTGTGTATTCTGAAATTCTGAGTAAGACTTAAAATGAAAGAGGCATTACAAGACTGACTGAATCTTATTCACAACATACTTTGTTATCACATGACTTTCACCCAAATGTCACAGTTTTTATGTTTACACAGCATTTTTATGAAATACTTTAGAATAAAAAACAATCAAAAGGTGCTAAGGCCACAAACCAGTTTTCCAGAATTTGTCTAAAAGTAGTAGTTGATTGGTCAGTCATTACATAAGTATATTTTTTAATTTTTAATTAGTCTCTTGACGAGGTAGCGGGCAGTGTTTTTGTTATCTTCATTGTGTGACATTTCTATTTTGTATTAAAAGACAGACCCTATAGACCAGGCTTCCTCAATTAATTTTGGTGAAGTGCTACATTGGGATTTTGTGTTGATTCAATGCGCCAGTGATCACTGTCCTGGGGGAGGGGTTTAAGGGGAAGGGGTGTGTCTTTTTGTGTTTCAGCAAGGGCTCAGATGCAAAATGGTGCATAGTTTTGTCCCATTTCCCATCCAAATTTTCCACAAAATTTTCAAATTTTTTGGTAAACCATCTTGTTTATTGCAACTTTCAAAAACATCTCGAAGGGGAGAATTTTGTGTCAGATTCAAGAAACTACCAAGAAAAGCAATTTGCACTAACTTGGTGGCCAAAGTGGCATTTAGAAGATCTCGCCTATCTTGGAAAAATTAAAGCACTGATTGTGCACTGCACAACCACTGTTTATTTATGCAAGTGAAAGTAAACTTGAGTGTCTCTTGGTTTGGAATTGACAGAAATTTTACTTTTCTGTGAGACAAATTAAATATTCATTTGGCTTGTTCAAGAATTGCTTAATTTTTTAATATTCTTCTAGTATTTTTTGTACTCTACCACAAACCACTTTGCTCTCACAAGTGAAGCGCACACTACTGTTTGAGGAAGCCTGCTATAGACTCATTCATGTTTTTAAACACTTTCATGTTTGCAAACAAATCATGTCATGACTGTTTGGAAGAAGACATGATACAGTGCACTTATGCTGTTGTCACAATGAAAGGTAGATTGTAATTCATAAGTTCTGCATGCAATTGGGCCAGTGTTTACACGCCCAAAACCTGGCATGCACATGTATATTTTTGCAAATGTTCCATGCCAATCAGTGACACAAATATGAATGTTCTAATAGGTAGGTATTAGAAAGAAAAAAGCATGTGACTGATTGTTTTGAGTCTAGTTTTAGCTTTTTCTTCGATCAGATTTAATGCAAATCGTATACACAGTCATTCTTAATTATTGCTTGCAATAAATTTCAGATTTATGTTACCCAATTAAACTCAGGCAGTTATTACCAGTTCCCAGTGTGTTCTGTATGCATGGCAGTCATAATAGTAACATCACACAACTGTGGTTATAAATATCAGGGTCAAGTTTTATCTAAGCCTTGGAGTTCCTCAGTAATTCCCTTCCTTGGTTTGTGATGGAGAGGCAAATTGGTACGTAGTGTCAATGCCTTGCATTTAGTTGGTCTCTGCATCAAATCCTGTTAGAACTGCATAGAAACTGTTTGGATGCTTAATATTTCTTATCTGGCAGAGCTGTTTACAGTAGAACTATTGAGGGATTGGTCATTGCAAATTAATTATCCAAGATAGCCATGGTAACTGAGTTCAGACTGGGGTTTTGATTGCACCGGGATTTTTGCTTTTGCAGAGATATTAGAAGATTGTGCAGGTCAAAGGTCTTGCACCCCTCTTAGCCCTGGGAAGAATGACTAGAGACTAGGTATGTTCTTTTTCTGTGGATGGGGCTTTTAAGTTATAGTTTGTGGCAGTTTTGGGAGTGTATTGTAGCATACTTGTGTCATTTTTCTCTGAAAGAAGAATGTGCTCTTTCCAGAGCTTTTCCTTGACAAACCTGACATACTTTTTGAAGATCCTTTTAATATATTGGACCCATGAACAGGAGTCAACCTAAAGTAAACTGTAGTAAATCTGAAAGACTGTGTGAAGTGATCTTACAGGCAAGTCGACCTCTTGTATAAATAGGACAGCTTCCTATATTTTGCCTGAACAAAAGTGAAGGCTCATATTGTGAAGTTTGTAAAATAAAATTGTAAATTTTTTGTATGTGTATATTTTTGCATAGTTGTTCTCAGTGAAAAGTAAACTGTTGTTGTAAATGAAGTCTGAACACTGGAGAAATATTAAAAAGGTGTGTATATGCAGGCAGAAAATATGTCTTTCTGGGAATTGATAAAGTCTTGGCAATGTCCCTCTTTCTCTCTGAAAGTAAAGAATATAGAATAGACCTGATTCACATTGGTTAGGTTGCTCATAGCGATACAGAAAAACACCCATTTTGGAAAGTGCAGTTGGGACAGTGGGTTGTATACATATGTACGCATAAACTGAGTAGGCAATCAAAGGCAGTGTTACACACACAATTATAACTTGTATACAAACTAATTAACCTCCATGTGTGTTTTATACAGAATGTCGGTGTCTTTTCCAAGAAAGCAACTTAAAGCATAACATCTTGCAAAATGGTTGTGTAGTCAGGGAAACTGCTGCTTGAGCAGATACATAACAATAAACTGGAAAATATGTGAAATTTAAAAAAAATGAATTTCAAATCGGGGTGATTCTTATGCATTATTTTGCTCTTCTTGGTGGGTAGAGAAATCTTTTAACTTTTTATATAGGTTGGTAAAGTGATGTGTGAAGTGAAGTCTTGTTGTATATTATACCTTTTTAAATCAGTCACTGTTGTGATTTTGTCAATATTTGGTGGTAAGGAATGCACAGGGCATTGCCAGTGGTAACTATTGTTAAAGTAATTCTTAGTTCTTGTGAAAATGGAAATGTCTTTGTAGAATGTGTGACTTATGGCCTTGTACAAGGATTCCTTGTTAAGGACCTTTGTCCATTAGAAAATAGATGCAAATTTGTGTTTTACCATAGCTCAAAGAACGCCTTCATTTTATAAAGGCAATTAATTATGCTCTGTGTGAAGCACAGGGATAATATCCTTGTTCATTTAAGGGGACAACGGTTGACAAATTGAGCAAGCTAGAAAAGTGACTTGAAGTCTAAAATTACAAACATGTATGTCACAGCACTTGAAAGCTGTACGTCATTTGTCTAATTGCTGTCTTCATGGCACATTTCTGTGACAAGGTGTAAATTACTGAAATTTATTCACTTTATTTTAATATGAGGCAAAGTAGAGGTTATAGACTTGACAGGTTACTATCTCCATCATGGAATATTTGTAAACTATATGTATGTGGGTATTAGTTGCAGACAGCTTTGTTTTTAAATCTCAGAAATTGTATGTTTTGTAAGTTAAGGCTTCAGTTACTCATTACGCAGTGTTCTTAAAACTGTTAGGGGCTAAGGGAAGATGATTGAAGACAATGATAGGGGTATGGTCAGGGAGGGATGGGGACTGCCCCCCAACTTCCATCCATCAAGGGTGGCACTTCAAACTTCAAAATTTTTTTTTTGGGTGCTGATTAAAAGGCTAACTATTGCAAAATTGTCAGTTTCCATTTATTGATGCCAAACATGCCATGGGAGATACATTCTAAGCATTCATAACAAAGGGTATGTTTCGTAAAATTTCAGACCACTTCATTTTACCCTAACCATTGAATTTAGACAGGCCACACCCCTGGACAATGGTGGTAGTCTAACACATGTTTTTTGAGCAGCAATACTGCTCTGAAATGGTGAAAAGGGAGGCTTATGGAAATGCTAGCAACTCTGAAATCTTTGTTTTTGTAGATACCTATTAAACAGCTTTTTAGTGGCATGGTGAACCGACTGCATGGTCAAGTGGTTAGAGCATCTGACTTGCAGCCGGAAGGTTGAGGGTTTGAATCCTGGCGGGTCATACCAAAGACTTTAAAAATGGAACCTACTGCAATTGTGCTTGGTGCTCAGCGTAAGCAATGGAGTAGGGAAAATAAGCCAGTGAGCCCCAACTGGAAAAAAGGCTGTAGCGGGCCTGACTTAAACCATTTGGTTACAAACTGAGCCGTAGAACCTCACCTAACTAACTTTAGTGGTATTGTATTTTTACTTTTGGAGGTAATGGGCATAGGGAGTTGTAAATAGTTTGTGATAGGCTTTTCCAACATGAGATATAGTGAATCTACCATAATTAGTGTTTTATGTCCTTATAAGAACCTTTATTTTTTGTAAAAAAAACCTTCACATTCGTTTTTTTTTTTTTTATTTTTTTTTTATCTGTAAAAGCATGGTAATATTTGTGTCTTTGGTGATTGAAAATGTTTGAAAATGATACAGTACATCTGCTAAGTTTGACAGTTGAATATGCCAGTATATACGTAGATAGGTACTGCTGTTTCTATTAAAAGGAATTACTGCATCTGTGGTAAAGAAAACTTTTATGCCTTTAAAATTGAAATTTACTGATATAGAATGATAGGTAAATCAAAACAAAGAAGCTGTATTTTCAAAAAATATGGTTCTCGAAAATTCACTTTTTTTGTCATTCTGATTCATAATTGATCTGTTCACCCAAATTTTCAAATGATGCAGCATTCATAACTCTTTGTAATTGATGGTACTTTGGTGAAAAAAAACTTTTGCCAAAGTCAGTTAGTGAGAACAGGAAGTAGCAACTTCCACACTGAAAAGTTGCTTAATGATAAAAACCAATTTCTATGTATGGAATGTTGATACAATGTTCACACCATATCTCCCTTTAATTAAGTATGACTTACAAATACTTGTGATAGTAGCTAGTATTTACTTTCACTTCAGTGACATTGTAAACTATATTGTACCCAGTTGATATAAACTGTTGAGGGTTTCATTTGAAACTCCGCAGTTTCTAATATTAAAAGTCGAATTAAGGCTTTCTGCAGTTTTTCCTTTGGATGTGAAGTTAAACTTCCTAAAATATAGGCTTGTTATTTGCAAAGAGACTTACAATGTTTTGGTTTCCAAGGTATTAAATTTGCGTTTTTTTTGTTTTTTGCATACCATTGCCCTAAACGTTGCAAAGAGACTTCCAATGTTTTGGTTCCCCATCTATTAAATTTGCATTTTTTTTCGGCATATTATCGCCCTGAAAGGTGCATTTTCAGACTTTCTGGCTTAGTCATTGAGACTGAACTTTTTCTTGTTAAAAGTGTGTTTGGAAACGAAGGCAAAAGAGAATTTTTTTTACAGTTTGTGTGCTTGATGAGGCTCTATTGTCACCAGGTTAAAACATAAAGAAAGAAATATTCATTTTCGAGTAGGCTTTTCACACAAAACTTTATTTTCGAAACAATCTTTGTATTTAGTTGTAACATTTGCTTTGAATTTTACCATATGTATGTAAGTACAACAGATATCCTTGCATTTCATATGCTTCCTGTGTTCATACATTTGATAATACATTGTGTTTGTTTTGTAGAAAAAAGTTTCTCGTCGTTTTTTTTTTATAATGGTGCATCTCTTTTTAAAAGACTGGGCAGTCTTTGTCTCAAAGATTACCTAATTCGAATTTGGTCAAATCCTATCTAGAAATGTTACTATTAGTCACTATCTTAATCTCAACAACGGTTATTGCACCAATCAGCAGTTTTATGGTCTGATGTTAATTATCTTTTGCTGAAGACAACAGCAGGTTGTTTTATAGCAAGGGTGGGAAACCTTTTTTCCCCTGGCGAGCCGGGACGGTTTTGGTAGTTATAATCCGCTCGCGGGCCGCAGATAGTGAGGGCGCTACAAGTTTTTTTTCAAGGAGCTGTAAACAGGCCCCGATGGACCGAAGCGCCTAGGGGTTGTGGAGTTTGTACAAATGTTTAGGCAATAGAATGTTTATTCACTATCTTTAAACGTATCTTGAAACCAACTTTATTCCACTTTTTAACGTTTAATTTACCCCCTCCCCTCTGAATCTACCGGAATAAATACGGTGCCAACCGAGTTTAGTGATCAATGTAGATAGGTCTATACATCTACTAGAGCACTTCTGTCCGTTGCTATATGTAGCTTTCCACGCAAAACTTCCGATACCACCAAATGAACAAGAATTTTGTACCTGGTCTGCGTCTAAAGGAACGGCGGGGATGCTACATTGTGGAAACATGCGTTTTAGTAATACACTAGTTGTGTTTCGCAGCAAACTACGTGAAATATGCGGAAGTGGCACAAGCAGGAAAAACGATAAGCACCGAGGGTTAACAATTAATCATCAATTCCCTTTCAAGTGATTCTGAATTAACATTTATGGATTACCTCGTGGGCCGGATAAAATGGTCTTGCGGGCCGCATACGGCCCCCGGGCCGGAGGTTCCCCACCCCTGCTTTATAGTGTGGTTTCACCGACGTCACGTGATTGCACGTCTCTGTGGTTTTGAGGGTAAGACCACTCGTCTCTTTGGTTTTGAAGGGCACGCGTCCATTATGTCACAGTAGTGTCTATGGTTATGCCGTGCGCGAGTGCTGAAAGGTGCGTTCACACCAAAACCGAAATCTGCTGCGTTTTGCGAGCTGGACGTGAATTTGCTATCTCAAAACAAATGGGGCGATTTTCTAAATTTTCATTGAAATAAAAATGCCTCTATTTGTCCTGGGAAAAAAATTCTGAGTCCCGCCAGCAAAATGCAGCAGATTTCGGCTTTGGTGTAAAGTACCTTAATGCGTGTGTGTTTTGCCCTTCAGTGCCTGAGAATCCCACTCGCGTGATGTCACATGAAATCCCTCTATCGGTAAAGTCCTGTGGGCTGTCTCGTACTACAGGTGATAGCCTGAAAGTACTCCCAAAAGGAGTAGGGGCACGATTCTTCAAGAAAAGCCATCAAACGTCTCACGCCATATAGCAAACAAGACCTGTTTTGTTGGCTGCAACAGCAGCCAATTTATTGATACCGCATTAAAATTACATTAATAGTACATTTTATTTGATACCGCATTAATCAATTTATTTGATACCGCTTTAATAGTACAAGTGAACAATTAATAACATAAAACTTCAAAAAACATAGAAGCATAAGGAGGTGGAGCAATAGAGAGTGCATTGTCATTTGAAAGGAAACCATACTTCTGGTGATCGGCTTCCTACAATGTCACGGTGGGGCAATGTAACATGAGCTGTCACGTTCCCTCCTCGTCCACTTCAAAGAGAGGTGGTGAAGGAAGAATATGGAATGCTGGGAAGATTATAAGAGGCTCCATGGGAGCGTTTCGGGACTACGCTCTATAACATCGCCGAATACTAGACAGTAAAAATTCTCAATTGTAAGTGAGTGTATAACATCCTCCAATTCAAACAAAAATCACCTGCCGTGCCGTCTAGTGCAGGCTTGCCGTATCCAGAGAAGGTGCCTATAAGGGGCGACATGGCTTCCAGGGACGAAATATCTTTTAGGGGCGGGATAAACTAAAATGCATTAATGCAATGATCAATTTTATATTTTCAAGCGAACAGTTTTTTCGGGGCGGGTCTCGGGCCCCGGGCCCCTTAGTTACAGGCTTGGTCTATTACCATGCTCCTAAAAGTTATATTAACTTGCACTGAGTTAAAATTGCCCAAGGCTGTGCCAAAACTCTATTGTGTTAGAGTTATTGAGAACAACTGACTGTTCAAGTCGTCATTATTGCCCAACTAGAGTAAAGGTACTGTTTAAATTAGTGTCAATTAAAGCGCACTCACGGATTGTATTTAGGGATTGGCCGGGGGGGCATTTCGGGGCAATGCCCTCTGCCCCCAGATGAAAATAGAAAGTGCATAATAATTAATGCGGTGGAATCTTTTATGCCCCCTAATCACAACAGTTGCCCCCTAAAAATGTGAAGCTGGCTACGGGCCCGCACGAATGATATGTCCGCCACATTGAAAGGTATCAAGGATTCGAATTAGTGATATGTACATATCGTTAATCTGAATTTATCATATCATTAAATAAGGACGAATTCGTGATATGTCCGCCATATTTAGAAATATCAATAATTCAAATTAGCGATATGTATTTATCGTTAATTCAAATTCGTGATATAAGTAAATGGGAATTACTTATATGTACATATCGTTAATACGAATTCTTGATATCTTTAAAGCTGACGGAATTTCTTGATATGTACGTCAAATTTACCGATATCTGAAATCCGTTTAATCTGTGAACGAATTTTGATATAATAAATAGAATGAATGGTATCTGAAAGACTTACCCCATTTTAAGAATCAGCAATTATGTTTCTGATATCAGAACTTCGATTTCGTGATATCATTAGAAGTTTTCATATCAGCAATTGTACAAGAGATATCTTTAAATACTTTCCGATATCATCAAAAGAATTAAAGATATTAGTAAACGGTTTAATGATCTCTGCAATTATTTACTGATATCATTAAATGAAGAATTAAAAGAAAAACGGATTGTCATACGTGTGTGCACTGAAATTGACATTAATTCAAACAGTACCTTCACTCTAGTTGAGCAATGATGATAACTTGAGTAGTCAGTTGTTCTCAATAGAGTGTTGGTACGGCCTTGAGAAACTTTAACTCAGTGCAAGCTACTCTAACAGTTAGGAGCACGGTAATAGACCAAGCCTGTAAGTAAGGGACCCGGAGCCAGAGGCCTGCCCCTGAAAATTTGTGCCCTTGAAAATACAAAATTGACCATTGTATCAGTGCATTTTAGTTTATTTAGATACCATATATTCTAACTGCATTCGAATTTATGGTACCATATATTTGAATATATGTCCACATATATATTCGAATTAATGTCCACTTATATTCCAATTAATGTCTACATATATTCGAATAAATAGTACCATATAGAAAGTCATGTGATTGGTTGAGAATTTATCCCTCCATTAAATCAAATTGATGTGCACATATATTCGAATTAATGGTACAATAAATTCGGGAATTTTGTCCGCTGCGGCCAACCATACATGGAAGTATAGTACTAACAAACTGACGCGCGTATATATCCCACCGGGGAATACAAGTCCAGCTGTCAGTATTTGTTGGTAGGTTGCAATGATACGCGATTGCCTCCACTGTAGCATGGCAGTGCTAACTATATAGGTAGTAGTACTTCCTTGATTGAAGGGACACACTTTCTGTTCAGTAATGTCATATGCATGAAGTCACTTCAGTACCTGACTGGACAAATTTCAGAGATTTTCTACCTATTAAACAAACAGATTTTTCGAGCCTACAAATAACTTGTCACTCAGATCTTCGTTGTTGACTCACCGCAAAAAGACTGACTTGATTACAGTTTGATGAGAATTAATAGCAACGTTTTATGGTAAGAAATGTTTCGCAGGTTTTAAAATAATGTAGATTCCTTATTGATGGTTACTCAACAAGTTTGTATAGTAATCATGTGACTTGCCTGTATTTAATAGGATAACAACAGTGTTGGCTATTATACCAGTATTTTTGAGATAAAAGTGTACACTTACTGGAATCTAGTTTGCATTGTAAGCAATCTTACTTGGGTATATACGCGTATTTGCGCTTTGATCTTTCTATTTTATTCTGTGGAGAGATATTCGGGCCGACTCGTCTAACCCAGGGGCGTATACGGATGGTTTTTCCGATATTGAGACTGACATTAACAAGAGGGCCAGTACCAGTTACCGTTTGGCCTTTTTTTTTTTTTTTTTTTTTTTTACAAAACACGCATCCCACATTGCCAGATATAGCACTCCCCATAGGCTAGGGGGTGTACCGCCACTGGCAGAGCTAGGAAATTCGGTCAGAGGGGCAGTGGCGTAGCCATGGGGGCGAGGGGGCATTGCCCCCCAGAAATATTTTGTAACACGTTCTTTCCCTCCCCCCAATAATTTCAAGCGATGTGTTAAAAAAGAAGATAAGAAGTTTTCTTTAAAAGAAAAAATACATTTACAGTATATACAAACTTTGACAAATTTATATGATCAGCATGGCAATTAATCGATTCGGCCAGTTGGCAGGTAAAAACTTAACTGAAAACAATAGGAAGAAACGATGACGCCCTGGTCTAATTGGTCAAAGCATAGCGTAAGCTCATACATTTAATATCAACATATACGTACCATAGTCGTGTACAATGAACAATGCAAATTGTACATACTGCTGCACGCTGCACGCTGCACGCTGCACGCTGCACGCTGCACGCTGCATTGCATGGGCTGAAGCACAGTAAGCATAC
>WURT03668013.1:7639-33795 GCA_009936505.3 Holothuria glaberrima | reverse complement strand
AAGAAAAAAAAAAGAAATGAATGAAAAAAAATTCACAAAAGAGGTTGATTGAACAATGAAGTGTTGATTTTGGAAACCTAATTAATAAAACTAATGAAGAGACAAATTTTTTTCCAAGGCTTTTTTGCTCTTTCTACAAAATTTTGGGGAAATTTTTAAGTTTTTCATCTGCCATTTTTATTTAAATTGTTAACTTCACCAATACAAAAAAGACCAGTGACACGTTTTATTCCCATAGTCAAACCCACAGAGCATACTTTTTCGTCCTTTTTGACCTTGATGAACTTGGTTTAGTTAGTTCCACCACCAGATACTTGTTTATTATTTTGGCAGTCACCAAGGCAACTGTATGCATAGAAAAGGGTTATTTTTGAACCAGGAATAAACAATTGACTTATTTAGTGATTCTGGAAGGATTGATATGCATGGAATGTGATGTGCTAAAATTAGTTCTTTTCCAAGACAGCCGTTGGTAAGAAACACCATTTCATTTACCTATGGAAGCCATTCGGCGTGCTCCCGTTTTTCTCTAGAGTTCGCTCCAACTCCTTGATGGACTTTCTGGGGTCAAACGAAACAAAAGTATAAAACAAAATGCTCAAAAACAAAAACGCATGCAATATACGACCCCTCCTTCCATAAATGAAGAAAAAAAGAGATATATTTTTGTGTTTAATAATTTGGGATCTTCTTGTTCAACTACTCTTAAAATCTTGGAATGTTCGAAACCTGATCGGGATGACAGAAAATTTTAACCGTTTAGGCTTTTAATCTTAGAGTTGACTATTCTTTGTTAACTGTTAACAGTTTTGGTTTTCCTGTTTTCTCTTCTTGATGTGGACATAATGAAGAGAAATTCAAAATAATCAAGAGAGCAAAATAAAATAACTAGGACAAAAACAGAAAAAGCCAACCACCAAACTACTTGCACCTACAGCTAAGTCTCATTGCAGAGTACATGTAACACATACTAGACAAGATTATTGTGCAAATGCAAGCATCTATTTGATTGAGCAAGCCCCTCCCCCTCCTATTCTTTAAAATCCTGGATTTATGCAGATGCAACCTACTGAAGGAACCAACTTACCAAGTTTTTTGTTTTTTCTAATTTAAAACCCAACTTGCCACAAGTAGCACCGGAAAGTATAGCTGTGGATCTAGGGGGCAAAACCCGTTAGGACAAGTACTTGCATAGCAGTGTCAAGGGCGTGCTCCCAGAGACAAACAAGAAGCAAAAATGCAAGAAAATTAAGATCAACATCAAAAGGGGCTATTAAATGCAAACAAAGATGTTAAGAAGAACTAAACTAAACTAAAATGAAGGAATATTTGTCAGTATAAACTAAATGGTTAATGCAAAAAGTATCCAGATAAAAGAAACAACAGCAAAATGAAAAACAAAGTAATACATAGACTCGACTCCAGTCGACAGATCATACAGAAATAGACTTATGACAAGCACAAACAGACAACGACACAAACTTATAATAAAATATTAAGAACCCTTTTTCTCCAGAACAATTTGCTTGTTTCAATTTTGTTCCACACCATTTAACTCAAACAGTTGTCAAGCTTTTAGGCTGTGCTCGACTTGCACATTTCCTAAGTGGGGATCAATACATTTTTAATGAGACTCAAGAACAAACCTTTAAACTGGTAGAGAGAATTATGAATGTGGCTTCAAAGTTGCTACATATTTTAACGAAATTATACAAAACATTACGGAAAGAGAAGAACCTTTCTTTATAGTTTTCAACTTCCTCTCTTTTCAATTTGAGTGGTGAAACTTTGAAATTTGTCATTTTCAATACTTTTTTCAATTTTTTTTTTTCAAGCTGAGGGATGAGCAAAGTATGAGTCAGACACCAACTGCCTGACAGCTTACCTCCTCCAGAAGACAAGGAAGATGACGGCTGCCACTAGAAGAGCGATGATGAAAATAGCCGAAATGGCGCCAGCGATGATGGCAGTGGCTAGGGGATTGTCGTAGGCGCCACCTACGAGAGAGATGACCAAGCATTCAAAGTTCGAGAAAGTATATGATGGTTACTATTCATACAATTACTGGACGATAATACTTTGAACTTCAGGATGACTACTGACCAAAAAAAGCTACATAATCTAAACTGCGTGTAAATTCACTTTGTCGTAAAGGTCGTAAGTCCTGCAGGCATACGATTGGCTACTTTGACAACATTCTTCCTGAAAAATGCGGAGTTTGCATCAATATTGCAGAGACAAATTATTAGCTTAACTATTCCGTATTACTAATAGATTCTGAAACTGGCTTTACTCCCCCAAACTACTTAAGGAATAAATCACATTTGATGGACTATTATTGGTGAATGAACCATCGAGACTCTAAATTGCAAAATAAGGGGATGAGGCGAAGCTGGGTCCCTTATTTTGCTAAATATGGAGTCGAGACAGTTTATGAGACAGTAATTGTCCCACAAATGTGATTTAGTCCTATTCTACCACCAAAAATCTGTGAAATCAGCTTTTCATACAACTGACCCTGTGTTATGGAATAACAGTTCAGTGTTTAACCAATCAGAATGCGGGATTCTCAATAACGGATGGCTAGAGGTGGTAGAATACATATTATAAGCTACCATTGTGGCAACATTTGAAAAATGGAAGATTTGGGTGAAAAAATTATTCATGAGCAACAAAACGGTGAGTTTCTTTCTGTGAGAACCTTATCTCTTTATTCCTCATCACTTCCCATTCCCCTGGCAAAAGTAATTCAAATCAAGTTCCCAACTTTAGGCAAATATTTAAAAGGTCAGATTTTATAATGGATATCAATTTTTCTCCCTCCTCTTAAACATCTTCTCTACACCTGAAAGTGACCCCCACTTTCACCACTCCCAACCCCCCTCTCACCACTCCCAACCCCCCTCCCACCACTCCCAACCCCCGCTCTCATTACTCTCTCCCCCCTTTCCCTTTCCTATGTCCAAAAGCTTTTTCTCTTACCTTTTGTAGTTTCAAGTACAGGCTGACTAAAAATACCTCTTCCATTCTCATTTTTGGCTACGACCTGTTAAAAATACAAGAAAAAGACATCATTCTAGTAAATTCTCCCTATATAACTTTATAAAAGCCCATAACCTTGGTAATCATAAGGATATATGGATCTAATAACCCCCAGATGCTAGTTAATGTTTTTCTTCAGTCCAAACTTGACTAGAAACAAATGCAAAAGTAACCATTACTCACAGGGACTTACTAATTATAAACATTCATTTTTAAAACTACTCGCTTCAAAGGGTAAGAAAACACTCTGTTATTGATGTATCAATCATTTTGAGAGAGAAAATTGGAGTTACGATAGAAAAGGCTTATGAAGGAGAAATTGGTGCAATGACACTCATTAAAGAAAGTAGATAGCTTGGCTAATTAGGCTTTCATCTATTCTTAACATAAACAGAAAATGTGATTCTGTATCCATCACTATTTTTCGACAGACGGAGAATGGGAATGGGATTTGAAACACACCAAATAAGCAAATGATTAGCTTGAATTAGTAGTGTATTGTCCAATACTCAAATCAAGGTGACTTTTCACAAATACATGACATAAATGATGCACAATAATAACCATGGGCAGAAAAAATCAGAAATGTGGGAAGCTTCTTGCAGAGAAATGCTGGTATCTGGAGGGAAATATGGGCAGTTTGAAGGACATTTGGCAGATTTTGTACATGAAACGTGTAAAAAATGTGGGAAATTTCACTTGCTTGATGAGAAATAAACATTTTTCCAGCCCTGAAAATCCTGACAATAACATGAACAGGAGCTACGTCAAATCACGAGGGTAATAAGAACCTGCGATTTGTTGCATTTAGTAATACAGTAGCACCAAGAATTCTGGTAGTGGGGGAGGCCGGGATTACCAAGGGCTGATAATGTACCAGCTGACTATTTTTTTTTATAATTTGAGATAGCAGTTGGGAGGGTAAAGAAGTGGGAATAAGGTGCCTCTACTGCACCTCCACACCCCCCCCCCCCGGTTCTTCTTCCCTGAAGCTGCCACTGTATTTGCAACAAAGATACTTGAAGCTAGGCCTAAACTGACTGGTAATGTAGTTCTCCCAAAAGTGAAATGTTTAAAGCCTATAAGGCAACACTACAATATTTCTATCAAACAACCCTCTGTTCCAATTCTAATCAACTTTCTGTTGGGAAATAATGTCCGTTTCTGCTTCAATTCCTTGACTCCCCAATTTGCCTTAACTTTATAAATTAGCAGAAAAAAACAAAGAGCTCTGTTTATATGAGACAATAAATTTAAGTAAAGGACCATAAATATTGCCTTCTTGGACATTTCTGCACTATTTTATTCATCAATATTTATGAACAAAATCTTAATTCCTGAGAAGTAGATTTCCAAACAATTTTAAAAAGCTCCTGCTCTGCATGCTAAATCCAGAGGTAAACCTGACAGTACTAAGATCAGGAACAGTATCCACTAGAGCAGAGTCTATTATGCACTTTTGTAGAGTTTGTAGGACCCTCCCACCTATCAAAAAATCTAGTAATCCACAATTTTTAAAGAGGCTTCTTTCTAGGCTCAATTGAAATAATAAAAAAAAATCTGTAACTTTTCACTTTTCCAAATATTTTTTTCACTTTTCTAAATATTTTTCCTTTCTCCCTCTCTCCCAAACCCCTCCTGATCTCCCCACATCCAACCTCAACCAATTTTTCAACCTCATCACCCCCACCACATAATGCACCCTTCCTCTAAATAAAGTTTGTCTTATTATTTCATTGACGTCTCCCCTGGGACAGATATCGTCCCAATGACCTTTCCGCCTTGGACACCATCTTGCCAGCTAACATTCCATGAGTCCCAAACTACTAGCACACTGCTGATTTATGATTGTTATTGATCAGTAATAGTTAATGTACCATTGATCGTGGTCTCCCCTCAAGCAGAAAGGAGGGGAAGTCAAGCGGTGATTATAGCTTCTCTCAATTTCCTCAGCCCTGAAAGTCTAGCAGTATTTCTTCCCCAGTAGTCAGCTGCTTGAGTTAGCTGACTGTGATTTAAATATCTGATACCTAAACAGCTGTTAAATATATTAGAGGTGCAGTCTTTAATTTCTGTTACATAATGTTCTATTAATATACTCCTGAATGACTATGGTAGTCCATAGAGGCCATTTATAATGGACAAAAAATGTAGGTGGTCTGTGAGCAGTGAGGCATGGGAAGGAAAAGCGATTGTAGTTCAACAATGGACCAGTACTTATGAATGGACAGTCGTAGCACTACAGTTGGTATGAGAGGTAAATTTCCTCAAACCTGAATTCTCCTTTTTACCTACAAACCCTGTCCCTCCAGTTGTTCCTACAAAACTGCAAAAATGTGCACCAGTAAACCTCCCCCCTCCTTTAAAATACTATTTGTCCAAAACTAAAAGGCGGCTAGACTTGCTTCCAATTGTTCTCCTTTTCTGTACTTCTTCACCACATTATACCCCCCCCCCCCACCCGGTGCCATCACTGGGTATTGGAGTTAATACAATATCTTCATCAACCCCAGCCCATACATTTTTGGGGTTTCCTGAAGGGAACACCTTTGAAGTTATCTCATGATGACATGGCAAAACAGTTATAGGTTCAAGCATTTTAGCATCCACGATGGATCTGCTCATATAACTTTCCCCTCCCTGAAGAGTACTTGAAGGAGATAGCTCTTTCTGGCAATTTTTCCTACTAGCTTTCATAGTAGCTCTTCATGGCTTCATCCATTCAGGTCTGACTCCAATAATTCTTTCATGGTGACAAGCTAAACGAAAACTTCTATTTGCTCCCCGTCTAAGAAGTTATTTATCACGGTGCATTACCTCTATGCTGCAGTTTTGCTTTGGGTGTACCCTTTCAGCTCTATTTATCTTACATACAATATACATATCATTTTTCAAGTAATGTAGTATACACATACTCCAAGATATATGGTAGGTAGTTTCAGAGAGAGGTGCTGTTACACTCATATATTGCCAGTTTGGGGAAAATATGTCCATGACAATCTCCATTCCACCCACCTTTCAGGAAATTGTTCACAACAAAAGGAGAAAACGATCATTACTGCATCATGAATAACCAGCCTCTATAGCGGTCAAGTTTCCAAAAGAACTTATAGTATACCTCAAAGATATATTCCTTTCCTGGATGCAACCCTTCCACTAATTTATTTTCCACTTCTAGGCCCTGTGGCACGCTGTACTGGTACTTGCTTTGTTCCTCTGTCAGGTCGCTTGGACGATATCGAATCTCGTACTGTTTAATTTCCCCGTTGGCGTAAAGTGGAGGAAGCCATGCTAGGAGGATGGCATTCTCCGAAGATTCCTCTTTCAAAACTTTGACATCTCGAGGTCTTGATGGAACTGTTTATGACAACACAATAACAAAAATAGTTGTAAAAAGGAACAAACGGTCGATTACTTTTCATTTTTATGCTAATGGGCCTGACATCATCCAAATATTTATAAATATTCAAAAATCCATCAATTCCTACAATTCTTATTCAAAGACATATAATTGTTTGAAGCAATAGTTATTGCTCGGGAAAAATGAAAAGCTGACACCAATGAATTAAACTGTAATTTGTCTAAGGCAGACAAAAGAAAAAAGGAAAACAAAAGCACAACACACACATATAAAATAAGCACGTAACGCTACAGCTATGGGCTAAGCTCCTCTTTAGAGAAAGCTGAAATGTGATGAGAAAAACTTCCTTTAAATTTACATGGTAGATGACCACTAACTGATGCTGAAAATAGATGGTCTACGAAAAGTAATTACCAAATGAAAATCGTAACTCCAGATTTAAGTTCAAACACTGCCATAAAAGGCAAGGGCCCTGATATTGCTTTGCCATGATTTATTACCCATAATGCACCACCAGGGTGCACGTTCATGGTCTAATTACTTAACACTATGCAAACTGTGCCTATGGCTAATCCAGACACTCTCTGATTAATACAGCTTTATTGATAAACACTGCTGAGAACTACCTTGAAGGTGCTATGAAGTGATTATGTCGCTGTTTGCATCTCAAGATTAGCAATTCAGTGAAAATATGATGAGAATTAAGTCAACGAAGCGTAACATGGGAGGTAAACTTGTAACGAGCATGGAGAAGGTTTGAGGAACAGAGGCAGTGACGGTTTGTATGATCAGGGAGGGGGGGAAGAAGCAAAGAAGAGAGGTGAAAAAGGGATGGAGAACTTGGGAGACAGCAAGGTTGAAAAGGAGGATGGTAAGACTGGAGGAAGGAGGAAGGATAGAAAGGAGTTAAAAAGCACTGAGGTATATTGAAGTATATTCAATGGGGGTAGGGGGAAGCAGGGGAGGAACACTTTTGTCTAAAATCCCAATTATTTTGCTATCACAAGGTTGCCCAAAAAAGGATGTTTCCTAAAAGGGCAAATTTTCTTTCCGGAATGGGAGGGCTGCAAACCCAGTCTGATACTATAGTGAATGGGTACAGAAATTAATACAGTTTAGGAGAGGGTAAGAATGCTGGAAAAGAGAGGGGGAAGGATCGGACACATATCCAAGGAGGAAGCATCGAGGGAAAGCTCCCCAGGTTGAGAAAAAGAAAAGAAAGATACTACACTTTCCTATGCAGTGTTCTCCATGAGGGGTTTTAGGGAGGCCCCCCTCCCTGAGTGAACTTGCCGCCCCTGAAAAAAAGACTGCGCCCTTAAAATATCCTGCCATCATACTGGAAGCAAAAAGTTACTTACATTATTTCCCTTTTTGGCAAGGAATAATCATATATTTGTGTGGGAATCAACATGACTCACGATCCCGTATGCACTTTACACGTGGCAACCCCCCCCCATCCTTCCTCTTGAAAATCTGTGGAGAAAACTACCATAGGTGCAAAAGGATGGAGGTGAAGAAAGAAGAAAGTAAAAGAAAACAAAATAGTCAGGAAAATAGGAGGAGCATTCTAAAGCAAGGCTGGAGGAAAGTATATATTAAAGTTATCACTCTATGCAATTCTAGGGGGAAAAACACTACTGGAAGGACAGGAAATTTATGTTAAGGAGTTCCTTATTGATTTGATCAATGGATGTCACTGGTATTTTAATCTGCTTTTTGGTTCAATTCATAATGGAGCTCATAAAACTAAAAAAAATAAAAAAAAAATTCAAATCTTATCTTATCAAGTATATGACAGATGCAGACATGATTTTACACCCCCACAAATGATTCACCAAACCTGATACATTTGTCACCAACTTAATGTAACTATGATAAATGTAGCGAGACTCTGACTTAACCTAACTATATAACCCTTTGAATTCCAACCTATGCATCTATTTGAAACTTGTATAAACACTGTTCTGAGTTATGGGCCAAGTTTTGGCTACAAACCTACACAAATGTCTGGTGAGGGCTCGTAAAAGGTGGATAATTTATGAGGAATCCTCAAACGTTTTAAAATTCGTCACTAGGATGTACCATGCTACATAGCATCCCAGCTGTTTGTAAACCATCCCGGGAGCAAGCAAAGGAATACTCAGAAATCAAATGCCTTTGTTCTTGACTTAAATTTGTTGAATGAAAGACAGAAAAACAATTTGTTGCCCGATTGATCTTCTTCTAACATTTCATGACATTCCCTTTGGAATAAATAATGTGTCATGATACTAAATTTATCACTAACTGTCTGGTTCAGAGTAAGAGTTAGCAATTCATGTTTGAATGTTTTATGGAAGTTGCCAAAAACATTTGTCATGATCTGCCAAGGTCCCTTCCAGGTGTAAATCTTTATGAACTAAGGATGCAACATTCCAGCCACTACTTGATCATATACCTGCTTGGATCCAAATCCACCATTCGAAAGAAATAGCACCAAGCTTGTATCAAGTGCAGTGGGAGGGGAGAGGGAGGGTGGGTTCTACCTCTTACAAGTGTACAATATAAATGCCACAAAAACCAGGTTAAGTGAAATTCTCCCCTTTGGAGGGTGGTGGCCTATTGGTTAGGGTGTTGGACTTGTGATTCAAGGATTGCAGGTTCACCCCCACCTGTGTCATTATGTTGTGTCCTTGGGCAAGATGCTTTATCTAAATTGCTTCTCTCCACCCAGTGGTTAAATGGATACTTGTGAGTTGAATTGTCATTGGACGTGCCATTAGAGCTGCTGCCGCACTGGAGGGATTGTCTCTGGGATGACTTACCATTGAGCAGGGGTTATATTTGTAAAGTGCATTGAGGCTTATCGTTAGTGTAAAGCCCTACATAAAACCAAAAAAAAAAAAACAAAAAAAATTAAAAACAATTATTGACCTGTGGGTATGTTGCTTAGGGAAGGGTCGAGAAAACTACCCTCTCTCAATCTTTGCTATTTTAATCTTTCTTATGTTGAATCAAACTTTGAGCTTCAGAGTATGAAACATCACAGCCTCCCAGGTGAATCAAAGCATGATTTAACTACAAATTCCATCTACAAAGAGAAAGCTTCAAGGAATAAAAAGGGTGACTTAATTTCATTCCAATCTACAAACTTATATTTTGCGATGGAGTGCGTATTTTACTGCACCCCTGGGCAAAGAGGTCCATTATACAAAGCAATTCAAATATGTTGTCAAAACGGGTCAGGTTATTTACAGACAGCCCTGAAGGATACATATCACTGGAGAAACTATTTAGTATCTTCACTGAATTTTAGCGAACACCTTTATTGGCCCATAGCGAGAATAAAACAGACAAGAGTGACTTGTTTCTAAAATCTAAGTTGCTTAATAAAATAAGAGAGGAACTTGGTGTCAATTGTGGAATGTCCGACAACCAAGGATTGCGGTGCCTCTGCTTGGCGTCTTTTCAAAATAACAAGCCTATATCAAGTTTGATAGTGCTTCCTCACTGTACAACTTTATTCACAAATCGTACTTTTGGAGACACTTCACCCTCAGAAATAAGATAGGCATCTCAGAAGACGTGTCACTTCTGCAATCAATTTCACGATCTGTTTGCGCTTCATATGAAACTTTTTAATGTTTCCTTTCCAATTATAAGCAGACACCAGAAACTTTAGAAAATCTTCATCAAACAGAAAGTGATCTAAGAAGCTAGGTTTACTTCCCTTCTTTAATTGTTTGTGAAAGTTCTCCCAACCCTAGATATTGGAGAGGGCCTTCCCTGGATTGGCATAGCGATAAAACATTTGCTGTTTTTAACTCTCGCTGAAGGATGGTTGTTTAAACTAAAAGATAGCTTAAATAACACCTTCACCATTTGTCTAATGAAGTTTACAGATCTAGGAGAATGTTATCAATAGCCCTATTTTTATTTCATTGATTTAGCTTTATTCCAACTACTTCAGTTTATCTTCATTCCCCCTTCATCTCCACCAATGGCATTTGTGAGGAGACAAGAATATGAAGGACTAACTTTAGTAGACAGTTTGGGAGAAATGATTTGTACCTGATGAAAAAGTGGTCGCATTCACGGTACTGAAGTAATCTTCTGAGCTTTGATCAGAGACGGCGCTATATGAGTGAACCTTGAACTGGTAGGTGGTGTGCGAATCAAGGTTACTGATCACTGCCTGTGTGCCAGAAATAGGCATATCGGGAGGAGAGTATACCGCATCTGTGGGACATAGAGGGCATTCAATCCAGTAAGTGATGACTCTTTGGACATTGGTATTCTCCGGACTGTCCCACGTGAGTGTCACAACACTCGATTGGTTGTCCACTGCTGCTAAAAGGTTGACAGGCGCTTTGGGTGCAGCTGAAAAGGAAACAGAATTTGGATTTAGAGTTTTGACGACACAAGCAACCCTCAGGAAAGAGGGTCATAGCATGAACTCTAAAAATACTAGCCAAATACAACCAGGATCATAGTTTCAGATTAATATCCACCCATTTCTTCGTCAAAATTTGCGAGAAATCCTGGTTAAATTTTGCCAGCAAAAGTGTTATTTTTTCACCAGGATTTTAAAACCAGTCATTAACTTAACCATGAAAATGTTTATTTGTAAAACCAATTACCACGATGTTTTTAACCAAGAAATGAATATAACCAAGAAATGAATATCCACCACCGCAGATAAATTTAACTAGGGTGTTTTCCCAGTGTGAATCCTTGAGATAAGAACCCAAAATTGGTCATAAAAATCTTCATTTTGAAATGAACGAAACCAGAGAACCATGATAAAACATCACATAGCACATATCAAAGTGGCGTGTAAATATTAAACGTCACACAGGTATTACGCTTAACAGATAGTACAACTGATACATGATATTTCAATTCTCAACAATGCCTACACCAAATGTCATTTACCTCTAAATCAGACCATAGTTAATAACTATGATTAGACTCACAAGTAACAAAAAAGGGCAAAATAGGGGAGAAAATTAAAACTTCAACAATATGAAAGACAGCAAGAAACCAGCAAACCCGGCAAAAAAGTCAGTGACTTTGAGAACTCCAAACATCTCTGTGAAGCAAGCTTTGGAAAGAGGTAAAAGAATGAGGACTGGTTACTAGAGCCATAATGACAGACAATGGGGAGGGTGAGGGGGCGCTGTGTGAAAACTGCTTCATCTCCAGTGTCGTGTACGAGAATAGTGCAAATAAGATATAGTAATTAAGGGCAAGTAGCCTTTATATCTGCAAAGTGATTGAAGATGCAGTAGCATATGGTACTACCCTCCCCTCAAGGTTTCATTTATTATGCGAGATACTACACTGGGGCATACGGACAGACCTAAAAAACAAAACAAAGTTACAATTGCTAGAAGTACCAAAGGAAAAACATCAGTTGGTCAGTATCAGCATTTTAGAGTAATTTTAGCAATACTGATAAAAGACAAAATGATTATCTTCACCAATTGTGAATACATATAGTTAGTCCAACACTTTATAAGTACACTTATCTGAAAACAGCATCCATGAGTGTGTTCCCACTTGAGTACAAGCAGGCGACCAGATCCGGATCTGACCCCGAGCAGGGAATCAACTTGTTAGTGGGAACGCTCTCGTTCCCCGCATCAGATCTCGAGAGCTTGATCGCCCCTTTGGGGAGTGTCAGACCGCGCGCAGGCGATCAAAAAAACAAGTGGGAACACAACGGGGGATCGAGGTGACCCAAGATCAAAGCAAACCAACTACTTACTTCCGGAGTGCAGCTTGTTATTCATATCTCCCGCCACATAATCTTGTGTAAACAAACAAGACCTGCAGACACAACTTCAATGACGCAACTTCCTGTTGTTTGAACCGGAGAAGGCGATCAGATCTCACACAGGGGATCAAATGGGAACGCTCTTGCGGTTAAACACAAACTTTTCCAGTTGACTGAGCTTGGGAGGATCATCATGGGGGGTTCAAGTGGGAACACGGCCCATGAAACACATTTCAATTTTAATGCTTTCTCCTAGGCAAGGAGAGAGCAATCTTTGCATCAAGTGTAACCCAGTCAGCCAGGCACAGGCCCTACACAATACCACAAGGCATACCTCTAATACCCAAGCACAAAACTAAATGCGTTTTGCTCATATTAAACCTGGAGCCTGGGAGCTCAAAAAATAACACATCCCTGGCATTTTGCAAATACTTCAAAGGTGAGAAAATCTAGGTGCATATAAGGGACCTTTCAGGCACTAAAATATTTCATTCATTAAATTTTGTCAAACTTTCCCAGCCAACATCTTGTGGCTGCTCTATCACTCCTTGTTATGCATTCACTTTGTCGTAAAAATTTTTCCTGTCTCATTCTGCAAGTATCTCAGAAAGTCGGCACAAAGATTCTGCCAAAAAGTCTGACTAAACACCCTACATTCGAGTTTAGGAATATATTGTTTATTTTCTTATGTCATACCTACATAATATTTACAGCCCCAGCTTTTCTGTTGTCAGAATATTAAGGAGAAGTGATGAAATACTGGATGTAGAGAAAAGTTAAAAACATTTCACAGTAGGTCAACTAAGATTGTCAGTCACAAAAGATCAGGAATGTTATTTGTTTGTCTTCAAAGCAAAATGAGCCATTTCGACTCCAACACATTTGGGGGAAGACATGCAAACTGAAAACAAAAACGAGTTCAGGAAAATAGTTGCCAATCTAGATTAAACACCAAATTGACCAAAAATAATCAGAACACAGACTTTGAAGACAGACTGTCCCCAGCCTTTGATAGAGTAATTGCTCTAATTATTTCAAAACTGTGATCCTTCTATCTTGCAGACACATAGCCGTCCATCCGAGCTGACAAAATACACATAACATATAGAAATAAACTAAAACATCTAAAGGGAGCAGGTCAAGGGAGGTAGGGGTATTCACATGCTACTAGGATTCTGAAATGCATGGTGAGGAAGACTTTGCAGCTGGCAAAGTCGATTTTGAAGGTCAACTACACAACAAAGGGTGCCATATTAAATTAAGACATTTTACTTTTGCAACTACATGTCTGACTGCACTAAAACCCAATTGTAACATTAGTAATAATTAAGACTATGGTACAGGCCATTCTGTAAAATAGCCCAGCACCTACATAGCAGGCCAAAAGAGGACTTCTGGGGAAATTGGGAGGTAGACGTAATCTTTCTAAGGGTTGGAAAATTTGTAAAGAAGCAAGAGTGAAGAAATGGAAGTTTCTTTCAGATATTTACAAAGAGCAGTTCTGAGGGTGGCGGATAAGGGGGAAGGGGGCTGCACTCTTTTTTTCTCCTCATTCACATTACAGCAGCAAAGTTACCAGTAGTGAGGATTTGTTGGGAAAAAGTGGGAAAAAGTGGGAAAAGTGGGGTGGAGGGTAAGGGGTTGAAGATGAGGCTGAAGGACTCTTAAGGAAAATTTTACTGTGTGACAAGGGAAAGTCAATGGGAGTATCTCCAAAAGGTAAGTAGGGGCTACATATATATCCCCCTATCCTAAGATTTCCACCTAAAATGCCATCCCCCTTGCAGAGCACTACCTCCATTGCAGAATAGCAATGTCAATTTAAAACCTAGATGAGTAGGCTATATCATTTAAAGAACTGTTTGCAGAAATCGTTTTTGTCTAAAAGCAGTTCAATTTTACCAAAATGACAAGAAGACTCCAACCTGGCTATTCTTGTTAAGGATATGGGTTGCCTATTTATTGCCTTGTAACACACTATAGCAAAGTTGTCTTCCAACGTTTCACTTGTGTAAGACTTTGAGTTAACTTCCAAACTTCACAGGTAGTGGGCAACCTTGTCGTAACCTTTGACCTTGACAGGTGCGGAGACCCCTGAAGAAAGAATTTCTCAACTGAGAAGTAAACAGCCGAAAAGTTAGAATATAAAACTGTTTTTACACCAGAGGAAAGTCAGGTGCTATGCTGAAAGCACCATGAAAATTGAACATCGCTACCTATGGCATAATCAGCTAATGCAAATATCTGTTCAAGGAATTACAGGTTCAGAGGCAGGAGGTTTTTCTCCTTCTTTAAGAAAGGGAAGGGAAGAGACATCTAATAAATGTGATTATGATCAAATATTTCATCACGGCAGTTACATTGTTCTTTATTTTGCAAATCTTAACTAAGTCTTTGAAAAGTATATCCACATAAGCTATGAATAACCATGACAACCATAAAGTGCCAATAAAATCTATTCATTTAAGGTAATTATGTTGATTTTTCAAAGAGAACCATCTTTGCACAGATCCTTCAGTTCAACTATTAACCAAATTTATACAGCCATTATTTCATTTCTAGCACACCATACAATAATTCAAGTCTATTCACCTATGCCTTACTAACAACAACTCTATGTAACACTGATACATACAAGCATGCAGCGAATCATTGATCCCTTTGTGCATAAGTAATTAATAGTAAACTGGCCACATTTTAAGCAGTACAATATCATTCTGAAAATCCAATGGAAGTTATTAATAAGATATCAGTCCAAAGGGTGCCTTCTTTCATCATCCACATTTGGAGCAAAAGGTTTGGTGGCAATCTTGTAATGCAGGGCTTGTCAATTATCTATTTGTCTTCCACCATCTCATTCAATAATTTCTCAGCCACCCTGGTCAGGAAATGAAGGGAAGATGGAAGGCAGGCACAAGTGGAACGCAAACAATACGCCGGCTAATTGATGCTAACGAATGCCCTTACACACTTCACATCTTCAAAATGACTCATGCACTTGTAAAAATGTGTAGTAATACTCTGCCTCTCCATCAAATGCTGAATTCCTTTGACAAAATATAGCGCAAGGTTGCTTTATTCCACTCACATCTTCAATGAAAAATTGGCTAAACTGTCATTAATTAAGGTGCTGCATTTACTCTTCAAGGTTATGGTACGACAGAAACATTCTGATGCCATTATTAAACTTTCTCTTTTGGATATGCCCAGAGGTAACATTAGGTTCATAGCAATTTTTCAATGTCATAGTTACTTCTGGCTATACTGTATTAATCAAAGTTCTTTTGTTTCACCAATTATGAATCATCTTTCATGTTCTAATGTGAAAATGAATAAAAATCACAAAAAAAATCTCAAAACCAGGTAAAAAGCCCCTGTCCGAAGTTCAACGATTGGTATCTGTCTCTCCTCACAAAGTCTGAATCTTTTTACTATAAATACCATTCTCAAAGAGGAATTTGATTAACTATGAAATTGTTCAATAGAGAACAATAATTTTTGTTAACATTGAATAGCATTTTTGTTGCGAGTACAGCATCATGAGAAAGAGCTGAATGGCAACAAGAAAGGTGTAGACATGCTATATTTGTCACTCGAAGTAGATCACAAAGTGATTGCAAACACTCTGTAATAAAGTCACAAAATCCCTTAAAAAATGTAGTAAATTTCATTCATACCCTACTCACATCTTTATGAATATATTATTTCCATCACAATGACACTTTTTGGACTTGCATCAATTTATTTTCTAATTCCAAGTATCTTTAGCCTGTGCATGCATACCTCACCTTCTAATGAACTTAACTTTTTTTCAATGACATATATTTTGGCAACTGATCATTAAAAAAACATAGTGACATAGAAGCTTTTCATGCTGTTCACATGCTATATTTATCTCACCATTAATATGAGTAGCTCTCCTTTAACCATATCAACAAACTGACCTATTTTAAGTACCTTAAAGATTCCCCAAAATCAATCAGACAACCTTTGCTTTCTTTTAAAGTTGCATGCTTATCTAACTTTAAATGTTCTGTTATCAGTCTTCAGCCCCCCACATTCCAGCTAAACAATACCTACCTGCCCCTTTCAATATTCTTCATCTCTCTTATTTTCCATGAACTCTGCATCAACCTCCCTCCTCAAACTCTTTTCAAACCCTCTCTGTCCCATTTTGTAAATAATGATACGCCATTCAAACCACGATGTCCCGGATAAATTGCCAGTTCAACTAGGGCAGGACCCCCTACCGTCTTCTAGGATGTTGACATTTGCAATGGTGTGCCTCGTCCAATAAAGTGTGGTGTACCGCTAACATTAAGGGCAAATGAATCCTCTGGTCAATATGCCTGTCACAATTACCCTCCAGTGCGTAAACCAAACCCGATGTAAAACCATTTAAAATTTTTTTTTACTTTGCCCAATTTTAATCAAAATTCCAAAATCAATGGACAGAATTTCATGTTTCGTGGCCTCACTTTTTCAAACTCATCAAAATGACTTTCTTTTCTTTTGCTATTTTCTTTACCTGACAGGTTGAGCAGGGACAGTCCTTGCGCTCCTGTAACTCTGGGCGATATCAGTGATTAAATAGTAAGATCCAAACTGCTGCGAGGTTGCTTTCAAATTGGTAAAAATTTGATAACATTCTCGCAAGAAATCAAACAGAAATGTTGCCTCTCTACCAAAATAGTTAACTTTACCTTTGTATTCTTCAATTTCTTTCTTACCAAAAAAAAATAATTTGGCAAAATCTATCAAATTTCTCATCATTGCCATGAAATAAAATGCTCCAGGAAAAAAAAGTTTTTTGACTATCAAAAGAGATAACTACCATGACAGAACTGTTTTTTTCCCTGTTTCCTTCTGTTTGTGCCATCAGATAAAATAGATTTTATAGTTTCCACAAACTTGAAATTTCACATTGCCATTCATATCAGCTGTTCAAAGAACCTGAAACTGTCTTAAAATTTTTTCACATTTTATAAATATGTGTTTTGTACTATAGATGATGTGACAGAGTGGGTTGCCATAGCTTTTGAAGTAATGACAATTACCAATCTTGGGCACAAGATTTGATCTTGTGCTGTATCCTAGACGTAATAGCACATACTGTAGCACATATGTTGGAAGCTGTTCTGGACTGGGCAGCTAAATGTTGTATCAACCTGCAGTCCTAGGGTAGAGGTCTAAGGAGGGGGGTTGCTCCTAACTTTTGAGTATTGAAAGGTCCTTAGATACAATTTGGTGCAAAATATTGGTGAAATTTAAGGGAAATTAACTTTTTGATATTTTTTACTGGGGGAAAACTATTATAGAGGAGTTTTGTCCTTGAATTAAGACAGGGGGAAAAGCTTTCTAACACCCTACATTTTTACTGCCCTCATCTACCTTCCACTTCCTACACCTATGATACATTAAAATTTTCATCTACAAGCAAGCTAAGGTTTTCTTATCTCAACTGACCTTCTAAATTTAAAAATAAAAATTCCAAATTTGGGATCAAATATCCAAATAGGAACCATCTAATACAAAGTTATACTTTACTAGTCATTGCAGGATTTCTCCTGAATTGCAGTCCTTCAGCAGTTGTCAAAGCCATCCAAGAAGACATTAATTTTGTATTCCCTATCCCTACAGAGACTATCAATTTTTCTTTTTCACTTCAAATAAATTTTACACCAAAGTACTCACCTATGAGTGAGGACAGACTGTGACACAATCCAGACATTTGCTAATAGCCTTAAATGTCCACTTTGTCAAAAGTCTCCTTTTTACTTTTTCATCAAAATACTACAAATGAATTGAAAAGTGTGTCCTTCGCTATGTGATAAATGATTCAACAGCACAACCATTCCATTTATACATTATTTTGATTATTTTTTTCTTTCTTGTCTACATTAAATTTGAAACTATTATCAATTATGATTCACAGCTAAATTAAGTGCTTGGCTTAATCATACAGCATCAACGATGCATTAATAGCCTCTGCCAGCCCTATCATTTTTCATCTTTAGTTTAATTATTTATGTAAATATTATCCCTGGCATTATCCCTAGAAATAAGTATGCATCACAAACAAAGGGTGATACGAATACTTACAGAATTCTCTAAAGAAAACTTAATTCATGTGCTTCTGAGGTTTAAATAATTGCTCGTATCCGAAATATTGAAGGTTGCTGCATTCATTTGGGTAAATATTTCTCTTTGCATGGTTGAAAATGAGATTTTTTCAAACCAAATTTGCCTCTAGAACTTGACACACAACTTTCAAAATTGCTTTAGAAAGATAAATCTACGAGACTGAAATGACTAGGTTAAAAGGAAGTTTTTCACATACAGATATAGACAGTTGTCTTTGGAAGGAAAGAAGGATATACAACAATTATTCACTGTAAATGTGTATGACGAAATATTAGAACATATTAAAACGTAAAAATGAAAAGCACATCATTATTCTGCAATTGTATGCAAGTTATCATAAGCCTGCCAAGGGGTCTCCAAGCTGTGCACAGTTGTGTTCTCATGGATGAGGAGAAACCAAAGTAAAGTTGCTGTGCAGGCAACTTTTTAGTTGCGTTCTAAGAAATGTTTGAAGAGCCCTAGTTACACATTTGAAATTTTACACTATATCTTGAAAATGTTTGGAGAATAAGTGACAAGGAAAAGTGGCTTTCCAAAATGAATGATTTCTCTTGACCTGCTATGGTAATCAACTATTCGATCCCATCTTGTGTGAGACCGAAAGTCACTTTTGAATCTCTCTTCCTTTTTTCTGTTTTTTTTGTTTTTTTGTTTTGTTGTACATTCTATTCATATTATTCCATAATATTCCATTTTACCCATAGCACTAGTTACACACATTGTACTTAAAACTGCCTTTCTGCCATACACTACTACTGAAATAGCAATTGACCTATTGCTATTTACATCAGCATTTCTTACACATCTATTTTCAGCTTCTTCCTTTGCTTCAAAGACTCAAAGCAGAGAAAATGTTACCTTCAGTTTAATATTGACTTTGTTTTATTTAAATGACCACTCTAGTTGTCTATTTATGACCTAACTTCTATACTCTAACATGTACAAAACAGAATGCCAAAACCAGGAGAATTACACAAAGGCAGACAAGAAGTCTTACAAGGAATGAATGGATCCTTTACCAATCCTAACAAAAAATGCTAAGAACGAATGTAATTACTAGCTGAGAATGGAGCAATCTTACCTTCATTGGACAACAAAAAGACACCAATTGGTTGCAAAAATCAATCGAACCGGCAGAACAATCATGTCTACCTAAATAGGTTAACACTTTCAAAAACTGTGACATTTATGACTTGAGAAACAGGCCAAGTTTTATTGAAATTTACTCACAACAATGCAAAGAATTTTCAAAAAGGCAATTACGGAAAATCTATTGTTGAAAACTGGAGCATTGTTCCATTCTCTCTTTATATCGTAACACTGGGCATTTTTACTTTGCTGTGACAATATCATCTTAAAAGAATTTACAACTGATGCACTGGTAAAACAATTACACTGAGAATTCAAGATTTCAAAGTAAAGTTCCAATTACTAAGTTTTGGCAGGTACTAAATTCCAGTTAAAAATCAGAAATCTTGGTCAAAATTTAAATTAATATTCCACCAGGAAAAGAATGGCAACTCTGCATTCTCTTTGCCCTGGTGAAACATCTTTTCAAAAAAGTTTTCAATCAAACTTTAAACTTTCTTGGTCAATATTAAGTTCCTCTATTCTAGTTGCCATCTGAAAGGATCAGACACAAGTTCATGCCTGCGAGTAAGGGGTCAGGGTCTTTGCAAATTTAAGTCCCTTGAATCCCACCCTAGTTCCCTCGGTGCCACAATCACGTCAAGCCAGGCATCTGATTGGCTTCTTAGAAATACCTCCCACCACTGATTGGGCATGTCATCCATCTGTGTTTTTGTTTGAACAGTTGTCATAGCTCATTTGCATATCAAACACTAAATTTGAACAAAACCATTGCAGATCTCCATAAAAATTACTTACTGTACCTGAACTACTTGAATCTATGCTACAAGAAACTGTTCCAACCTTACTTCCTACAGAAATAGAATACAGCTCTAGGGTGCGCTTCGTTGCACAGTCGCTTATTTCATGAAACTAATGATCTACATTAAGCATTCATTTAACAAGAATGGAACATATGGCAAACCTTGTAGTTCTAACTGGTTTGTATTTTACAAAAACAAACTGTATTCAAGTTGCATTCCTCATAACTTAAGATATTTAATACATTAAGACTTCTTTCTAAGGCTCATATTTAAATCTTGTCTGAGGCATTTGCATAACTTCTAGGCCCTGCGCTGATCTTTATTCTTACAGTATATGAGTACTAGGCCTGTGTACCAATCTTCATAATTAGTGTCAATTATCAGTGTAATATCAAGCGGGACTGTGCCCATACTTATATCAGTCAACGAATCTTCACACCAATGATACCACTACTTTTGCACTCAGGCTACTATCTGCTGCCCTCTATAGCCTCCATTAAACCATACCTCCCAAAATGTGATTCAATTGAGCACTTTCTTCATCAATGGGAAAATTAGAACAGTAACAAGGTCGACCGCACGGCCAATTTGAAAGAATAACATGTCCACTCACCCACGATGTGTCTAAAATTGCTATGCCACAGGGTTCAATGGCTGGCAAAAGTGGTGGACAGAAACAGGTGAGGTGAACAATTGCTTTGACGCAATTTTTGATAATCAGTTACAACAACAAACAATTTATAAAATTTCACAAGATGAAATGAAGGAAGTGTTTGCCAAAATACCTAAAAATTAGTAACTGGGATTCCAGATCATGTAGGGACTCCCAAAAGGTATGGCAGCTTGGGGGTCCATAATTATGCATGTTCACACTCTCTACTCTGAGGATGTTTCCTTTGCCTTTATTCAGTAAAAGGTATGAGGGGAAAATTTATGACTTGTGGGAAGACTACAGGTACAAGGATGCACAACTGTTGCATGATATTTAACAATCCTCTTTAAATCCTACACAATTGCTGATACCTGATTGGTCAAATTCCATCAACCTAACAACTGTTTCAAATGAACGCGTTCATTTTTTTCCGACTGAATTAAAGACGACATAACCTGAAACTTGTTAAGACTGGTCTTAAAACTGTCAGTCCCTGTCATACTGTAGGCCCATGCTCATACTACTTCTGGCTACTGCAAAAGTCATCTAAGGCAAAGTAGTGTACATAGCTTGCTTACCAGGATCTGAGTTTTTTCACATGCAATGGACTCAGTGACAAAAATGTTGTCATGAGATTAAAAAAGCTATGTATGGGATCCTGCAGTATATTAACTGAAACTTGGTTAACTCGACTTGACCTCTAATTTCTTTCAAAGTCACTTATATCCAGTTGTTAACATCTTTAACTGCAGGTGATTAAGGGTTACGAAGGCAACTCCATGGTAACAGGGGTATCATACATTTTTAATTCTATGACACGCTGAAATTAAAGCTACCAAGCTACCTTAGAGAAGCACCTTGCAGGTAATTAAGGATTACATTGGCAACCTCATGGTAACAGGGGTAACATACATTTCTAATTCTATGCACCATAAAATAAAAGCTACCAAGCTACCTTAGAGAAGCACCCTGATGAATCCTCACCTACAGTATGAGGGATTTTGGCACAGACAGTAGTAGAGATTTGCATGCAAAAGTGAGGTGGGTGGGGTGGGAGAAGGGGATTGTAGGCCTTGAAGCAATATCTACTGTGTATAAAAGTGGAGTCAATGGGAGCATCTCCCTGGGATTTCTTCTACTTGTTGTGGGAGGATGTGAGACCACCCACACATCTCCATTCTTGAGGAACCAACTACACTGCCAAATGTTCATCCCTTCCAGTTATAAAGTTATAAATAGGACCTTTGATGAACAAAAAGGAATTCCATACATCCATGCAAGTTTAAAAATCTCTGAAGACTAAAAACAAGAAAACAAACAGCAAATGAAGTTACCTGACACCACTCTCATAGTTCATTCCAAATACCATAACTTAAAATGTTTACATGTTGCCACTTCACAGCATGTACCACTCACTATGCCCTTGTTTCAAACATTTTTTACAACGTTCAGCTGTTTACCTCATCTGCACCATCAAGCCATATTTATCAGAAAATATTCCAAACAGAGCCTTCGCCCCCTCCACAAACTAATTCTTTGACAAATTTCCAGTTCCTCTCTGACAGGGTAGAGGATAGAATCATTCCAATGTTTTGCAAGTCACCAATTCTTCCTAACAAACTGGTACTAATACCTTTATTCAATTCCCTATGGGAAAATTGATTCTGTGTGTTCTGTTATTAGTGGCAACAGCCACATGCATACTAAATGCCACCAGTGATCACAGATAGGGAAAAGAGTCGCATGCCTCCTGTATCCTGTTTACGACACCAAACTTCAATAAACTGAATTATTATATGCAAATATGAAACTTTACGATATCCATCTGGTGGGGCTGATAGCAATTACAAGCCCTATCAGACACTTTAATCTACATAAGCGACTTCAGTCATACTTGTGTATCTCTGATAGCTGTGCTCATGCCATGAAAAAGATGAAGAGGGCCTTAAGGTGACTCAAAAGCAACCTGGCAGCCACCAAAAGCCCATCAAAATGAAGATTGGAAAGGTAAAAGAAGAAAAATAAGGCAGTTTTTTGTCATCCAGCCTTTCTCTTCACTGCATACTGTACATGCAACCTCTTTATTATCATCCCTCCATTTCTTGAAATGGATTTATCTCTTTGACCCGGAAAGTAACGGTGCAATTGACTCCTGTAAATATTGTTACTATACAATCAGTGCTTCAGTGTGTTTTGTTTACATGTTGGAGCCAGGGGAATGCCATCATTATAAGGTAATGGCCAAGAAACCAGCGCTAGTTTCTTTTATTGAATTACAGTTTCGACTTTCTGTTTTTTTCTCCTGGTTTTTTATGCTTCGTTGGGCTAAATGTTGCGTGATGGTGCATATTCTCTCAGGGCCAGCTCTCTCAGTTTGTGCTTAAGTGAAATACATGATTAATGCTAAAATATTCACCTTCAATAATGGTGCCAGACAGTCTATAAAATATTCTATAACTAGAGTATCACATAGGCCCAATTAAAGGATATATAATTAAAGTTGGAATGTTTTTATTGATACCACTTATAACCTCACAAATGTCATTCCGAGCTATCAGTATCTAAGAAAATATATGTATGAGGCATTCTAAATCCTAAGATAAAGTTCTATACTAAGTAGTCTCCAGTTTGTATCCTTTCAACGTGCTCTGTTCAGTTTTGAAAAGAATACTTGCAACAACTTTTTTCCTTACAAAAACCACCACAACCCAAGTTCAAACAGGGATGGAAAAGCACGTTTCCCTATTTCCTTTAAGCTGCAACTTTAACAAGCATTGCCCTTGTGCTGCTTAATTTAAAACACCCCTGTCAATTGACCACCGAAACTTGCTTCTAATGCAAATGATTCCCGTTATCCTTCGATTTGAAATTCAAAAATTTATGGATAGAGTACCCAAAGTAAAACACAGCAGTTAGTTAGCCTATAAAATTAGTGTCTCTTGGTAGTTCTCACTTATGGCAAGAAAATGGGAATAACTTTGGTTAAAAAAAACCAATTTTGCCAGTAATGAAAGATCTCTTGGGACATGTCTGCATCAACAGCTGTGTTGCTTGCATTTCACGCAGCTCCAATAATGATTATTACAGTATTTTTCTTGTCTTTCACCTTGTTTTGGCAATAATAGAGGAATGGAGATCAGCTGTTTCATGTCAGTTAAATCCTACATAAAGTCATAATCTTTCTTTACTGTGAAACAATTTTGTAAATGAGTTCAATGACTCGGAAATAACACTAGACTGCAACGTACATTATAACTACCACATGAATAACGTGACATGTATCAAAAGAATGATTTAAGTAAACGCTGAAATATTTATTGGACCATTACCCTGCGAAACACACTAAAAAAAAAAAATTCTACCTTTCTTTCTCCCCAGAAATGCTTTTTATTTTTTCTTTCTTTTTTTCTTATTTTATCTTATCTCTGGTTTAAGGAAATTTAGCCATAAATCTAAATTAAGTCAGGAAAAGAAGCATTTATCTATCACCAACTTGCAAAGTAACAGGAAGAGAACCTAAATATTTTATGGGAGGGGGACATAAACTTGCATTAAGCCGATATTTTGCACATCCTAAAATTCAAATCAATGAATGGCTATCAATGTTAAATTGTAAATAGTGAGGCCACAAAAGTAAGCACATTCCCTTAGCGGCCCAAACAATAAAGTAAAAGAACGGATGAAACAATTTATGTGAGGCCTGAGTGATTTTGAAATTATAGTTCTAAGTTATACAATCATTAGGGAGCCCTCTATGAGGGCACCCTTCCAATATTATTCAAGGTAACACATGTAACAGGAAGCAATGTAAATTCATCTATTTTAATCCTTTTTAAACTGTATAACTCAGGGGAATATTAAGCAGTAATTCCAACCATATTTCAAAACACCAGCTAACTTTTCACAAAGATTCTCCTGTTTACCTTACCACGGTTCTCTTGTGACTTTCTGGAACATTATTGCAAAGTTATGGTAAACCAAGGAGAAGTTTAATCAAATGTAACAGTTTACTAACAAATTTTTTTTCAAATGATGGGAAACAGCCAATCATGAATAAGGACACCTAAGTTTACTAATGTAGACAGGGGTGACTGAATTTTTTCCACCTGAGGAATTGTTCCTATTAAAAAAAAAACATGTGTCCCCAATTCTTGATTCAATTAGCTAGTATTCCATCATCTGCAGTATGATGTAATCTTAAAATCTACCACTTCTGTTTGTTAGGCAAGCTAAGAATTGCCTGTTGGAGGGCTCTCTTCCACAAAGCTATCTTTATTTGCCAGGTAATACTGCTGGTATTAAGTGAGGGTTACATATGTAAATACAAGGTAAGAAGGGCAGGGGCAATGCAGATTCTTAGAATCTACCACTTCTATACATGGAATGAAGGTTGAAATGAAACAATTTCTATATGACTGTTCACTAATGATCCACGTACCTCCCTCCCACCCATTTGAACCTATGGCCCACACACTACCCTACCAACTATCATGAGCAGAGATCATGGAAGGACAGGGGGCACATGTCTCCCAAAATATTTGAGAAATTGCCCATTGATTTTTCACACAGTAATTTGAAAACAACAGGGGTCATGTCCCCCCAATACTGAGAACAAATCGCTGTCCTTGCCTACCATCACCTGCTTGTCCGCTGTTTCCCACAAATCAAACATTGCAATCAATTGTAAAGAAAAAAGTTTTGAGGGAAACTCACCAAAACAAGGAGCAGATGCAGGGTCACCCTTGGCCCTGAAGCGTTTTGGTACACATGTACATTTTTTCTGGCCTTCAAAGTCTGCATGGCTACCAGCAGGGCAGGGACGGCAATTGTCATTGCCTGACTGGTCTTTATAAGTTCCAGTAGAACAAGCTGTAAATCAAAGAAAAAGTCGGTGATTAACTTTGGATGCTTAACATGCCGCTTGTGAATTTACAAATGTCATTCTTCCAAAAGCATTCGACAACAAGTTCTTAGACCCAACAGTGAAATGGATGATCTTATAAATTAAGAAACATTTTCTTGATCTGTTTTTGTTAGAAGCCTGGCAAGTTCTATTTTTTATTCTTATCTTCAACTAAGTCTTAAAAAGTGTAAGAGAATATGTACTTCCTTTTAATAGAAAAATGGAAAAGAATCAATCCATGACATATGATGGGGAAAACATGAACAAGTCTTTAAAGAGGCAATCATTTGTGTATAGAATTTTCTGTACAAGTCCTCTTGGCGACAGGGAACAACATGATTTCCACAGAGTGTAATGCATAAATGCACATTAGCACTTAGACTTTTATACGCACAAAAAGT
>WURT03668002.1:0-11653 GCA_009936505.3 Holothuria glaberrima | reverse complement strand
GTCCTTAGGCAGAGGCGGGGGATTTGGGCCTCTCCGATGATGTGTTAAAACTTAAAGGCTTTTACGTCCATTCTGAAACAATTCTAGAGAAGCCATTGTATCTTTTAGCATCTATTTGAACTACCAATGAAATATTTGAGCCGACGTGGGTTGCACTTTAAAATAATACCTCAGACAAACGTCCTTCGAGCTGTCGAGTCGATGATGACGGTAGCAAAATGGATGGCGGGAGGGGTTACAAGGGTTTGGGGAATGACAACTCCACTCAAGCTACTACAGAAAGTAATAAAAAGGCAACTCCACTCAAGTTGTCGTAAAAGTCGTTCTGTATGTGATAATACTTTGAACATGGTATGGTCAAAGCACGCTCCAAAAAAAAAAAAAAAAAAAAAATATTAAGAATTTGCATATCGGGGTAAAGTTACGTTTCTGGAGTTTTGCATGCAAGGACCAGGGTGTCTACTATGACGTTTATTTATGTCGTGTTTGGAGGCTTCATGTTATAAAGTGGAGCACGATGACCATGCACTTATAGAAATTTTCAGTAAGGTATCGGAATTCCCGGACAACAAATCACCCCTTCCCCTCCTTCTTTAGCTACACCATTTTTACAACTAGAGTCTTTATAATCCATACGTACGAGAAAGGCTGATAACTGAAAAACCTTTTTTGTTTTTACTTTTATTATTTCCACAGGTGTAAAACAGTAGGTGGGGCAAGAACCCCCCTCCCTCGGAAATATCGTCTGTGAGCATGGGATTATCCCACAATTTTTCTATTGGCAGATGTGCCCAATTGACAATGGTCTAATAAAAGGGAAACTTGATTGGAAAAGAGATCAGGAGGCCCCTTTTTAAACACATAAACAAAGCTTGCAATAGAATTCAAATGCAACCCCCAAAATATGATTGATGACCATAGACATAGTCCTGATAATATTAAAAAATTTGGTGCCACTCCAAGGAAAGACAGGACATCAGATAAATGTAATGAAGGATTGTGCATTTTATGTTACTAAAGATTTAGAACACAGTTAAAGTATGCCCTAAGAAAAATATTTTGCTATACTTCATCGCAGATATGTTCTGTATCAATAATGGTAGCCTTTTCTTTAAAACGGCCGCCATTTCACTATGGTAATTCTTTTACCTGTATTTTTTATCATTTATTTATGTAATTTTTTTTTTGTAGAAAGTGTTGTTCTAGCCACATTATAGTCTGGCATTTGAGACATAATTAAAGCCCTCTTACTATATCGCCAATGCATATTTGTTGTTTGTAATCAGTGGCGACCATCTTTCAAAATGGTCGTCATTGGTTGTTATTTAACCTACATTTTGAAATATAGCTTATCATCAAGTGTTGTTGTCACGGACTTACAAAAATGACATTTGGCACATAATGAAAGGTCTGTAACTCTAGGGCCTTCATATTTGACTTTTGGCAACTGAGCCGCCAACCCGTCGGCCACTGCATGATTATTTGCCCTAAATTATGAAACTTTTCTAAGTACAAATTGTTGGCATGTGAACACATAATTGAAGGCTTTAAACTAAAAGTGTCATTTCTTTTTTGTCCTTGGATAACGTACAGAGATTACCACTAATTAAAATGACAGTTATTTATATAGTATAATACTGGTACTACATATTGGCGTAGAATGTGAGGAATGTTCCTGAAAAATGCATAATTTGTTTTTACTATTTCTTCCAATAATTGTTTCTATTGTGGTGAAATTAATTTTTGTCGTTGTATAAAACAAACATGAAGATTTATCGAGACATAACTATGATGTTGTGGACAAATTGCACACATTAGAGAGCTGTATATCTTAACGTGTCATGAGAAAGAAATTCTACCCAAAACCTTGTTATTTGACGTTTATTCTCGTTATTTTGATTTTAGATGCCAAACGGTTGACTTAAAGAGTTGACTGCTGACGTTACAACTTTGACTTATTGTCTTAATAGTGTAACATGTAATCTCATAAGTTTTACTCTAATTTCCGTCCTTTTACCTTTATTGTAAAACCGTTAATTTTTGAAGACACAATTTTGACTTTTGATTTTATAAATTTGTCTCTAAAATGTAACAAAGAAGATCATACTTGTCAAAATTGTAACAGTGAAATCTTGGGCTTAAAATTCGAATGGTGCCATTAAAGTCAAAAGTATGTGGATAAAAGTAAAAATGTTTGCTTTTAAATATTAAAAATGAGATTAAAAGTCAAAATTATGCGATTTATATTTCACGCTTCGGACTGTTGAAGGCTAGCTGCTGAAATAATAGTAAAAATAATGAAATTTGAAAACTTGGAATGAAACGAAGATAAGAATTCTCAACATTGAAGTTGAAAGCTGAGTGTGAGTATAAAATTTTCTTTTTTATCTAAATATTGGGTCTTCAAATCCCATTGTTTTGACTTTTAGTGTCAATAATCATGACTAACTGTCAAAATGTTAAAGTGTACCTTAAGTCTAGATTTACAGGAATATATATTTTAGAGGTTGGAAAATAAATCCTTTACATCTAACTCCCATCTTCATAGCTTATTCTATTGTAGGGATATAAAATGCTAGAAGATATTCACTTAATTTGAAATAGTAAATTACGCAATAATCTGTGATGTCCTCCTTGTACAACTCATCTTACTTGCTTTTGTTTCCTTTTGAAATTAAAATGTTTACATAACCTTGAAAAGTTAATTAACTGTCTTCATGCATAGCGTATTGTATGGAGAGGGCTTGTATAGTCAAGTCTTACTTGTATAGTAAGTAAGGTGAGTTGTACAAGAAGGACATCACAGATTATTGGGCAATTTCAAGTTAAGTGTCTTCTAACATTTTATATCCCTGCAATGGAATAAGCTATAACAGTAAGACAGTGATCATATATTTCGGGACAAGATGCAATGGCTTTGACAAAAAAAAAAGAAAAACAAAGAAAGTAATTTGAGAAGTATAAGAATGACATCACAAATTATTGCGCAATCTACCATGTTAAATTGAGTGAATAAGATTCGACATTTTATATCTCAGCTCAGGAATGTCCTGTAAAGACGGGAGTTGGACCATTTGAATTTATTTTTCAAGTTTTGTGACATATATTTTTGACATTTTTGACTTTAGGTACACTTTAAGATGAAAGTTAAATCAGAGGATTACAAGTTATTCTTTTGACTTTTACTCTTACTCGTCCTTTCCCCTTCTTTTTCTTTTCTTTTCAGAATTGAAGAATGTACAATGTAGAATCCAGTACTTTTGAAGTCAGTCTTTTGACTTCTAAAGTCATAGTTTTGTTTGTTAGCAATATTAATCACATGATTTTGACATATAATGTCATTATATTGGCTTTTAAAGTCAAACCTCTGCATAACTTTAAAGTCTCATAGAACTTCAAACTAGCGAAATTGACATCATTAAAACATGTGGTCCTTTAAAGACATAGTATTAAAATGAAAGGTTAAAATTCAGATTAACTATAACAGAATAATTTTTAGATGCAAAATTATGGTATTGCAGTGAAAATAATAAACAAAAGGCAAATATGTTGACTTTGGAGTCAGCATATTTCAATAACAGGTCATCTATACCTTGACTTTAAAAATCAAAAGTGTGACATTTTCAAAGTTAAACTGATGAGAGCAAAAGAAAATTAACGACATTTAAGGTCATTTTTGACATTAACACCTATGCAATTGAGATTAAAGGTCAAACTTATGACCAATGAAGTGAAAATAATAAGATGAAAAGTAAGAGTTTGAGATAAGATGTCAAAACTTTGTCTAACTTAAATTTCGTGCAATTAAAGGTGAAACTATTATCATTAAATGTCAAAGTTGAAACGTTCTTAAATTAAAAATGATGAATTAAGACAAACCAATGTTATTCAAAGTTAAAATATTCGGATTCAATAATAAATTGTGGACCCTTCAAGTAAAAATAACAACGTTTTGTGTCCAGTTTCGTCCCATGTCCTTTCAAAAAAGCTACTTTAACGACCTACCCTTTTGTTTGGAGCTCTGAGTTTTGAAACATTTCCCAGGGGACCAATTTTCGACCTTAGTCAAGACCATTCAATTATTAGAAAATTACTGCAGCTCTGCTCATTCCTGCCTGAAATAATGAGCTAAATTTTAAAGACTTTTTGACACTTAAGCACAGGTGGGTCAAACATTTGAAAGTTATGACTTTTGGAAATGAAAACTGCATTTTCAATGATATATATTTTCAAATTCAGATCTCTCCTGTAATTTTTAAGTCAAGTTCTCCTTATGTGGCCATAAATCACCCTATACACAAATTACCAGCGTTTTATTCCTTTGAAAATGTTTAAGCCTTAAAACTCACCGATCGACAGCTGCTTTTGCTGAAAATACGGTATTGAGCAATGCTATAACTTCTAAGTCGCTTGAGCCATAGGATAAAGACTTAAGCAACTTCGGAATTCTTTAACTGTGTGCTGAATTTCAAAATCTAATGACCAGTGTATGCAATTATTGCTTTATATTCTCCCTGCCAGCTCAGGTAAAGAACCATTGAAGGTGCTCAATCTGGAAAATTGGCCAAGATGGCTACCATACTTTGTCAAAGTATAACTTTGTGATAACAAGTGTGTGCAGAGGCCTTGAAATAAGTGGCAAATGTAATGCGTTCCCCCTTTTTAAGCAGGAAAAATTTCTACTAGGGTGTTCCGTTTATTTTCTATCACAAACGGCGGTTGCAAACTACCTACATTTTCGTAAATCTTTCGCAAACTGAAAATGTTGGCGGCCACCGCGAGCTTTAACATCCAGCTCTATGTTTAATGCCATCAGAAACGTATTATTTCAAAGACACGGATACTGGTGTTTTAACAGTCCTTATGCGAAACTTTGTCACTCTTCGCTCAAAGTTGCCACGGTTTACACTTCTTGACTGATGATCATTATTCAGATGATTAGTGCAGTTATTCTAGCTAGAACTATTTTCCGAACGCAGTTTGTGTGTGTGTGTGTGTGTGTGTGTAATGCTTGGCTATTGCTCTCATGTAGCCACTCGGTCAACTTCCCAAGCTTAGTGCCCACGTATGTTATAACTACCCCACGGAGTAAACTAACCTTCGTCGCTTAGGTAACTTTCGAAACAAAACAACTTCAAAACGAATTGAAGGGGGTGGGGTGGGGGTGGCAGTTCCGTGGCAGTAGCCACAGGATGCTTCTGCGCAAATAGGTTGGAAGTTGCAACCATACATACCAAATGTGGACTTCGGGGTCAAGTTGGACTATTGGTGGGGAGGTGCTCAATATGAGTGCATAGAGACCAAAGTTGTGCATGGAATGTTTACTTATAAAAACACAGTAGTAAGCACTGGCGGAAGAAACATTTGAAAAATGAGGGGGTAACCGGCCGACTCACCTCCCAGCTTTGATAATAAGACGGCATGTTTCAAGCTGCTTCATTTTTTGAAAAGTTCTAAGCGAGAAAGTGTGCGGTTGAGTCCGTAGAGATGAGACAACGGTTAGTCTGAACATAGTGACTAAGCCTAAAGGGATGTCCAACTTTCCTCCGGCACTGGTCTTGCATTCTTGGGGGATGGTAGATTAAAACACCAGAACATACTAGATATCAGCATTCGGCTGTTGGGGTTCGAAGGCAAGAATAGCTGATAAGGTTACCGGGGATCTAAGATATTACTACCACAATTGTTGGAATTAATGTTTACCTGCATGTAGCGGCCCTCCTATGCAGAAAAGGTATGACAGGTACTAAATGCCAATGTATAGGTTACAAACACTCAACCCATTGGGGCCTATACTCTTGGTTAAACCGGTATACTGGGGTGACCGTCGAATGCGCACTTAAAAAATCTATCATACAAGGTTGTTAGTGTACAATGTTATGCTAGGTGCGAACTCGACCGGCCCCCGCAGTCGACGGTCACCCTAGTATACTACTAACTTGAACCAATTTAAATATAGAATTGCTCATACATTCTTATCACTATAGCTTAATTTTCTTTAACGGTAAGATTGGCAATTTGTTTCTCTTTATTTCATTTAATGAATCTGATAACACTTAAACAGATAGCTGTCTACATTTCAAGTGCATAACTAGTACCGAGATGATAACCTACACAAAGATGCAGTCTGGTTCCCTTCAACTTTCCACCGAGAAAAGGCCGATTTAATTCAACCGATAGCGTTTAGCAAGTTCAATATTGTTCGGTCAATGTTTTGTTCCAGTTTTCCCATTCCTTATCTACCAGGCCACGGTCGTGACAAATTACCGTCCTGCTTTTGCAAAGGGGGACATTATCTTTATCATGGTTTTCGTTTTATTTTCGTTCTGCATTTTTGTCATTTTTAGGTAAAAATCAAAATAACCAGTGTGTCTCATGACTCGTTGAGGACCCATTCTCGAATTGGATTCCTTCGCAGCTTCAAGGTAAACAAATGAATTTGATAATGGAGCCAAAAATATTTTAATCGTAGGATCTCAGGTGCAGGAAATTGTATCGAGCTGCTTGGCTCTTAAGAAAGCCCCTTAGAGCATGCAACTTAGAGGCAGTTGCTCTTATGGGTGCGAGAGGTTTGGGGCTATACTGTTGAAGATCTTTAGAGAAGTATTTGAATGGATTAGGCGTAATCTACCAGGACTATTCTAAACAGGGAATTGCAACAGAAGTGTTGTTTGGAAAAGAATTATTAATTTTTTTTTTGGCATATCGTCAGGTGACCCCCTAAATTTGTTGGTCTAGACCCATTTTGATATAATGTTAAAAATATCTCAAACTGTCAAAGGCGCTCTATAACGTTTTTCTCTACTTTGAGACATCACATCTTGCCTTGCTTCCATTTCATGTGTTTTATTCCAGACATTAATTTAAAGAACCATTCATAAAATAACTTACCCCGCGGTATTGGTATAGACCGTATTTATATGACGTCACAAGACAAAAGAAATCAAAGTACACCCTGGGATGAGGTAAGCCCTTGCCTTACTGCAGTATACATTACATTCATTGTTTGTTATTTAACATGAAAAGATTTTCAAATATAGATAGTGCCTTCCGTGCGTAAGTTAGTTCGATAAGGTTTAACGGCCCAGTTTCCAGCCAATTGTGCGTGCGTAAGATCAATTCAAATTCAGTTCTGGTGAGTGTATGTGCCCTTTAAAATATAAAGTGCTGGATTTAGACATACAATTCCAAACACTCGCGTTGTTCTTCACGCAGTCGAATTCTAAAGCTATATTGTTGATGAAATACCAATACTTACACTATTGACTTTAATGAGACACACAATAAAAAAAGACATCAAATCAAGTGCTTTCATTTGGGGAGTAGGAAATAAAATGCAATACAAATGACTTCATTCTTGGAAAACCTGATACACACGATAAAGATCATTTACTGTCGGAAAGAGTGTCCAATTGAAATAATACAAACATTTGAAGTTTTCCTTAAAATAGGCGGTGAAAACTGTGGTAAAAGAAACTGTGTGATGGTATTAATGGAAAATGTTAATACAAAATTTTAAGGGACATGTTTCATTTTGATTCACGTTGCGATAAAGTCTGCTCTCAGTTTCATGTGGAATAAAATTGTCAGGAAACAGCGAATTTGGCAAACTTGTATATTTGAATGAAAGAAGTTAGGTTGAAAAGAAGGTTATCACGTCATCATCGTTTATGCGTTGTTTCCTGGGCAGTAGGGATAGAGGAAGGGGCTGGGCTTCGTAATTCTCGGTTTGATGGGTTTTGTTTTGAAACGTCCAAAGTTACAATAGATAATACCATAACTCTGCAACAAAGAGAAAAATTTTTTTATAAAGAATCAGTCTGAGAATTATTGATGTTCAGTTAGTCAAGGAAGTAGTCATTGAAGAAGACCCATCATTGAAATGTTTCATAAATATGCCCCAAGACTTTGTATAGGGCCTATGTATAGTTCTCATGAGAGAAATGGATGATGGGCGCCGGAATTGTAAGAAAGCTATGATGTAAAAAAGCTTTGATGTAAAAAAGCTTTGATGCAACTCTTTTGAACTTCATCATTGTGCAATAAATAAAATAACCACTGAGAGAATGAAGAAGGAAAAAGCTGACTGACTGATGTGAGAGAGAATTGGAAAAACAAAAGTACGGTACCATTGTGCTTTTCCAATGATATCAGTGTTCACCACAGGTCCAAATTTTGTCCGGGCGTTTGTCTCTGATCTAGAAGATGACACCGATTGCCGTCCTGGGGGAGGGGTCTAAGGGGCCCCTTTCGGAAACTTTTGCTCACATAAGGAGGGGTAGATGCAAAATGGTGCTACATTTGGTGCTAAATTTGAATTCAAAAATTCAAACGTTTCAAAAAAAAGGGAATTTGCAATAATTTTTGTCCGAGTGGCCAAGGTTTTTGTGCGGGCGGCAACATTAAGACCGGGCGCTGACGCACGCTTTTCAGATTTTGTCCGGCGGCGCGCCCGGACAAAACGGCTAGTGGCGAACACTGTGATATTATCTGAAAACGGCAATTCCATGAACGGTATTCCAACAACCATCAGATCGATTATTGTAAATTTGAGTAATAATGGGCGAAACAGTTTATCAATCAAAAATATACTTTTTACGTAATTTCTGAGAAATTTCTAGTGTCTTGACTCCAACCACCGCCCCACATCTTTTCGCCGTCAATGTTTCGGGAAGTTTAGGGACGGGGTGCTTTTTTGCTATGGAAATTTTCAAGGGCTGATGTTGAAAGAGCTGCCCGAGTCATTTAAAAATCTTGTTTGACCTTTGATCATACCGTAATGAAGTATACTAGAAGATTTTTATTTAAATGTAAGTTTTGTAAAATATCTGATGTTGTCATTCATGAAGTAAGCAATACCAAGTCTGAGTGTCGGCCTGCAGAATGGGATGATAACACGTAGAAACTGTAGTCTTTCTAATTCATACACTAATATTGGCACTGAGTTATTCTTTTCAAAACCTTGTGACAAAAGAATGCATCCTTTGTTGCCGGTTTGTCAACATTAATGATTATGTTATGAATTACCTTCCCTTATTTTACACTTTATCTTTACACTTCCCTGCTGCTGTAACGCAGAAAATGAATTATCAGAAAATATGTTTTGGTTCTGCTCTATTGGAAATTAATTTGGAAGACTGTTCTTCACATCTTCATCTCAAAGATCTCTGTCTATAAACGTAACTTGGTTTGTGTTAAATTCTGTTTCGCGGGAGACATTATACTTTTTAATCTCATGCCTATCAATTTTATTTGTTGGTTATTAATAAAACAATGAAGTTTTGGATGAAACACAGTTTTCCATACAAAGTTCAATTCTCTCAAGAGTTCCTCCTAGCTAATAGAATTTGTTATTGATCATAAACAATACCGTCAAAGAAACAATCACAAGTAAGAAAAAGAAAACTTTCACAAATGTAATGATGTCGTCACTGATGAAAATTGTACAGTTAATTTATTAGGAATTTGAAAATAATCATATGAAATTAGTGAAAAATCCAAAAAATCCTTGATAAACAAGAAAGACGAGTTCAATAAATAAGATGGAAAAGAAGTGTATTACATATTTCCCTCCACAAATGATGACGCTCTATTTTCTTTTATTTACTTTTTAATACCAGTCTAGTACTTGGAATACAATTAATTCTAAGTTGAAGAAGAATCATATGAATTCAGTTTAAAACGTTATTGCAAGGTAAAAGTTTGAAGGAATTTTTCACCAAGCACTTCTGAATATGGCAAAAGGGGACTTATAAAATACTTTGCCGTGTGAGGAGTGTTTTGGCGATTGAGTATTTTATGCTATTACTTCGAAATGACCCAAGCTGACCCATGGTGACTTGTGAAGGTCAACTATATTTGCTAACCAGCTAAGATGACTCGGGAGATTTCTGACTATGAAGTGTACCAACTTGACTGTGTAAGTGAGTTGAAAATGTGAAAAACTGTATTGACTCGAGATGACTCCGTTAGGTTTCGTGACTCAGATTTACATGACTCCACTATGAAGAACTTGACTTGAGAGTGTACCAGACTTGACCCGAGCAGATTAATAAACGATTTAATTACGAGTCGACTCATTGTTAGAGCACTGCAGGTTTTCTGGGTTGGGCTGCTCACCGTCAGCCATGTGATGTATAGGCTACCCTGTAAATATTTTTATATGCGTCAAATGTATCGTGATTTCATGTACACAGAAGCCACTTAAGTTGATGCAAGTTACTGGAAGAAGAATGGTGTTTACCGGTCATTGATATGTTGAAAAAGCAAGAGGCACATATAATGGCCTGCGCCTGGAAGTTAATCTTGTTAAGTGCCCGACTTAACGAAATTACTTTTCTTATCTACGCTGAAGTACATCTTGAATTCTTCCATTCAATTGAAATATTGCAAATCTATAAGACTATAGACATTTATCTCTATGCCGAGTCTTTGGTGCGTGATCTTTTTCAATATGGAGTGCATGAAAGTTTGAGTCCAACTTACTCGAATATTTCCTTTGGCATTGAATGATTCTAGCATATTGGATGTACTACTAGCCACTTCAATTATTGCAAGGGCGCCGATATAACGAAAAACAATGAAACAAAGGTTGTGGTTGAGTTCCTATGCGAGTGACATTTGCGCTAAAAATATCAAATCAATCCTCTTACATTACTCGTGTTAATGTAAACAATGTTCCTTTAAGTTTGGGTGAGTGGTTTCTAATAATACTCTATAAGCTGTAGCTGTAATGGATCCCTTGAAGTTATGTTGGGAATGGACTCTGTACACAATAATTTACGTCATCTAGGTAAGAACTTGAGCATGAAACGACTGGATTTGAAGACTGCATGCCTTTCGTACAACTGTTGACATGATAAGGAAAACAAACATTTCAAGGAAAAAGACTATTATTACCCATAGTTCATCACGGTTGTTATTTGGCACCGTCCAAGTGAACTTTGATTTGCAGTGTGTTATGGATCTGATCCCATTTGAATAAATTTCTATCACACATTTTCTCGCAATAGTAGCGCTTCCCCGATATTGTGTGGCTGTGTGGCAAGGCCATGAGAATCCACGAGGATTTTAGAGAGTTCCATAACTTGAGTGGATTCTGTTTCCTCTCGCAGAGAGCCTGATGAATTTGAAGTTACTTTAAAAACACACTGTCAAAAACGTGAAGGAGCGAAGAGTTGTCTATACTTACTTGGGTATAGTTATATATATATATATATATATATATATGCAACCTTTATCTGATAAAATAAGTGAGAGGAAATGCGTGATTAAAATACTTGGACTTATAACTTTTCTTTATGTAATTATATTCATGCTGTGTATCTATGCAACTAAATTAAAATATGATGTAACAAATTAAAACTGATCTCTTTCTCGATCAGTCGACGACCTTAGCTCCAGGCAAAAAGGTAATTAAAACAGTAACTGTTGTTTTGCGTATTATCATCAAACCCGAAGACGTATGTTATGGTGAAGTTTGGGTAAACCTGCGAGTGGATGAAGCTGTTCTCAGCAAGGCGGACCGCCGTCTTTTGGGAATTTTTCAATATTTGAGGGTCCCTAGATGCTTGAGTACGACATATGGTGCGTGTTCTTACAGAGACAACAAATAAGCTTCTACATCCATGAATTGCCGGGGGAGGGGACAAGC